>JAOEGT010042893.1:0-21983 GCA_025447795.1 Speoplatyrhinus poulsoni | reverse complement strand
AACACAATAACTTTAAAGTAATTTTTCTCAATTCTACACTCTGGCGAGTTAAGGTCTTTTGCCTTTGTAGGGCAGTAAATATCTCTGTCATCCACTAGCTGCCCATTCTCTGTGCGTGATGACAAACATATCTGGTGTTTTTACACAGCCCTTGCTCAGCAATTAAAAACCCTAACCCAATATGTAGGGCAGAGCCTTAGAGAAAGCAGCTTATGGCATTGAAGGGAGAGGTGTTTCTGTTTTGATTGAGTTAAAATATCAACAAGCTTTCTCCAGAATTACTTATCACACCTTTTAAATAAATAATATGAAAAAACAGTTACAATAACAAATCAAACCATGTAAACAATCACCAACTTTGAAATGGGTAGGCTAATACAGTAGGGTTGGGCCAATTAATGATACCATGAATTATTCTATGGCGCACCCAGCCACACACTATAATTCCAGTGTGCACCATGATGGGCGTTGACTGTCGATCAGCTAATCAGTCTAAATATAGCCGGTTATGCCCGATCTTAATTACACCCTCTATCATACATGAACAGCAGCTGGGTGAGGTGAGTGATGAGGGACTCATACTAGTCTTCGCCTGGGGCCCCCAAATCACTAAATCCGCCCCTGTTGGTGAGTTTAAACAAACCATACTCTACATACAGAATCTCAACATGTAGCATTCCATAATTGTCTCATTCTATTGCAATGCATAAATTACCTTCTTCATTCATGAATCATAAGGTGCTATGGGTTTGCTGGTTCATGCTGATTGAGCATAGGGAATAAGCTGGCTAAGGTGAAAGGTGAAAACACTAGTCTATAAAAACCCATTGATAGTGATGTGTGTGTTCAGTATTGCATCAACAATGCATGATGTAAAACATTTTCTCTTTCTGTATTCTTGTTCTTTCCACAAATTCACTAATATATGTGACCCCACATAGATCAAACCACTCAGTATAGCTGAGCTATATTTACCCTATAACCCTTATACTATTACACGTTAAATAAGATCACCAAATGTCGCTCTTTTGAAGAGAATGCACAAGAGTGCATTGAGCTTTCAGCTAATCGTTCAGCTTTATACCTTTGTACTTACTGAAATACTGTAACACACTTATGCCTACAGTATTTGTTCTCTTGGTTATGACTCATGTACAATACTTTTCCTCAAAATATGAGCATTTGAAGCCGCTGGTGTGATACTTTAACATTCCCCAACTGGATACGTTGGTGGGCTCTTACGCTTTCTCTTAGATCACTAACTGTATCTCACAGCATGGCACCTTTTGCAATGTGCAAAACTATCACTCTCATCACAGTATTTTATATTCAGGAAATCCCTGGAGGACCAGAAGAAATCTGAAAGCTTAATGAAACAATTAAAAAAAAGTTAAACATATCTTAGAGGGAAAATGATAAGGCATAGAGGTTTTGGATATTGTGAATAAAGGGGACAGGTAGATTCACCCTGTATATCTGTCCTTTAGTCAGGTTGTAAACAAGAATACTCAGACTACACAATGTGTTTGTCTTTCACGATGGTCACCATGTCAGATTAGGAAATCATAGTGCTATAAAATCTTGCCATGTATTGGCCCAGGAGACACTCTTACAATGGACATTTTTCAACGTCATGTCAGTGAATTATTGCTATCTGTGCTATCGTATCGTATCGTACTGTTTATGTTAAAAATATAACAACACTGAACAAAATTATAAACGCAACACTTGTTTTTGCTCCCATTCATCATGAGCTGAACTCAAAGATCTATGGTAATACTTTCTCTATGTACACAAAAGGCCTATTTCTCTCAAATATTGTTCACAAATCTGTCTAAATCTGTGTAAGTGAGCACTTCTCCTTTGCCGAGATAATCCATCCACCTCACAGGTGTGGCACATCGAGATGCAGATCAGACAGCATGAGTATTGCACGTGTGCTTTAGGCTGGTCACAATATAAGGCCACTCGAAAATGTAAAGTTCTAGTAGTTCCTTCACTCTAAAAATAATTATAATTAAGTCTTGTAACTTTGCCTTTATTCAGTATTCCTTTTTTGTTGCTCTCAATCAACTGTTCATTGGTCATTAATCTGGTAGGTTGGCTTGGTTCCAGTCTTAAAACTCTTTAAATAAAATATATAGTTTGGAGAGAAGAGGTAACACAGAGGAAGATCGTACACACAGGAACCAAAAAACATCAACCATGCGATACTATTAGAGTGAAACTGATGGGTTCATCTCCCTCTCATTGCCATGATAGATCAGATTGCTGACTTCCCTCAAAGGCGATTTAATGGTTTGATGACACAAATCTGAATGGCTGGTTTCACTGCTGCTGTCCATTAGCGTGTCACACAAAGCTCTCAGATTTGCTCTAACAAAATGGATCATTTGCAAACGCTTTCATAATGAATGGCGTCTGTTAAGGAACGACTCGTATTGCGTATGATGCATTAAGTTCTGCCATTGTGTACAGTATCCCCAGCGTGTTACGAGGGCAGGTGTTTACATCTCATTTATCAAATGCGTTTATGCATCAATGTATTACAGCATACATAGCGCTGGTGATGTAATATCAGCTTCACAAATGATCTTGAGGTACTCTGTAACATCCCTTCACTTCTGTTGTGTTGCTTTACTAATGACGAGTGTCCTGGATACCTGACTTGTCTGCTGACAATGTAGGTATTGTTACCTTGGCTAGAAGATGTCAACTAAATAACCACAAGGTGAAATGTACAGCTATATTGGAAAAAGAGGGCAGAATTTGTTGTATAGCAACTTCGCACCTACGACTAATGTTGTATAGATTAATATAATATGCATATAGGATAATGCAATGATATGGTGTGGTATGATACGTCTTATAGTAAGTGTTCTAGCAAGACCTCGTGCAATACAGACTACATAAACAAGGTGGCAATATTACCATTATTACTGCCAATTCATTCTTGGCCTGCTCATCATCCCCCCCTTCACCCACCCCTCACATCTCCACTCTCCTCCCCCGGTTTGTGTCGTTTGTTGCCGTTGTTAATGCTCAACCTCTAATGGGAATGGCGTCTCCTCCGACAAGCCTTAGGAACGTCTGTCTGCCTTCCTCCATCCTCCATCCCCTTACTTATTTAATAATGAGACCACACAGGGCTGTGTCTCTATTCATAATGGGGAAGCAGCAGAACCATCTCGCGCTCAGCATACAAATCACCGCAGTGGACCGGACAAATCTAATTGAGAGATGAATTAGACTTCTGCTGCTGATTGAGTAAAGAAGCAGTTGAAGTCTGTCTCTGTCAATAAAGTCGGACGCCGCATTGCGAGCCTTATGTTTCCGTGCGCTGGTGAATTGGCTAACCCATGTAAACACACACGAAGGCATCTAAAGATATTAGCATGTTTGTGCCCAGTTGCCTCTGGCTTTGACAGAGCACACATTTTGTCTTTATTTCTGTCCATTTATGATGAAGAGTGCAAGAGCTCATGCCAACCTCGTTTAAAAGAAAATAATGATGAATCATTTCTCTGGGCCCGAATCAGATCAGTTGGAAGGAAAACGTGCTTCTATTTGCTGCTACCATAGTACTATGGGGCTGCATTATGTTCAAATTGCTAGACAATCATCGCCACTGCGTTATTATTAAATACTTAGGCACTTTAGAGAGCGGACATTTGGTAATAGCTGACCCTTACTCACAACTACTGACACTGTGATTATGTTTCACTATTCTCTTTCTTCATCGTAGCTCTCATCTCAGAAAATAAAGGATACACGCTCATCTCCAACAACGGCTGAAGACAAAAACACTTCCTCTATTTGAAAACAGTAATTATAAAGGAACTTCTGTATTGTTCAACAATATTTGTTGAAGTTGTGTGGTAAAAGAATGGGTTTATGAAGAGCCAAGGAGGGCCAGTAAGTGCCTGTGGGGATTTCACCATGTTATTATTATGTTTTGATAACTGACCTCAAGCACACTTGGTGGAGAGGGGAGAGGGCAGAGGCATGGTGAATCAGCCAGTCAATTACTATGTTATAATTGGACAGGGCTTTAATGAAGCTGGAAGATGCAGCCTTGTGCACCTTTGTCAGCCAGAGCTATGACATGGTGACCCAATCAAAGCATATCCTCATTAGCATGTCTGCCCTAATACAACAGGCCTATGGAAAACAATTAGCGCTTTAAATGTTTTTATATAGCCCAGTTTTACATTTAGAATGTAACTAGCAATTATGGCAATGTTTATTGCAACTTTATGTGCAACTACAACTATCACACCAGCACTTAACCAGGCAATTTAGCCATTATACCATTAAACTCCAACATTGATTATTCTACCACTGGGGAGCGGAGTGTAATACAACTATCCACATGTTATGGATTGTAAGGGTAAATAAATACCATAAATCTTATTAGGGTCAGGGCCTAAATCTTAGCTGAGCACAGAGGTGCAACATGGCACTTTTCAACTATAGCATTATGTTTTGGTATAGCACACTACCAACGAACCAACATTCTAAGTCACTTCAGGAAAATGGAGCCTTCAGAAAAAGGCTGTCAGAGAGGCAATGTGCCATTGTAGGCTACACAATAACCTAATGTACAACCTTGACAGAAAAAGAATGTACTAAAGATTAACACTGAAGTGAGAGCCCACGTAAAATGCACTGAGACTAGACACATTTTCACTTATAAGCAAGCCATATTCGACATCCAAACTGCCCATGTCTCAATCATTTCTCAGACAAGCTACAGTGCACCGTAAAATGCTGTTACAACTAATAACCCACTTTTCACAGCATAGATGTAGGCAGGTTCATGGTACTGCTGAGAGTGGCTTAGTGAAGGGTCAACAGCTTATATTAATTGACTTGACTATATTAAATCTTGCTTGTGGCTATTCATAGGTCTATTACCTAAACCAAAACATGAAAGTAATGTCGACATAGCATTTGATACAGCTACTGCTATTTCATACGCAGTCATGGACATCAAAATTGAGTCTCCATGTGAAATCATTTGAGTAGCCTTGCATTTAGTACCCTCATTCTCTGCCCCCTCTCTGATGCATGCTGGCAGCTCTGAGTGTAGGCTAAATGAATGATATGCTAATTATGCAAATAGTTGCTAGGGAATTATCCTTATACTGTTTGATCGTTTGAAAACAAACATTAATTCTGGCTGCATGCAGCCAGGGCTATGAGTGCAATGTGTTACTTTCTGCACTTGTGCTCCTGTTGTGATTATGACTTGCCATCATTTGGGAGAGTCAAAGTGCTAATTCTGGCTAAGTGAGACTCTTAAGTTCCTTGTGTGGCACATCACATGCTCATCGCCTGTGCTACAGTAGATGTGCTCTGCGTTCATACCCAAACATGGAACAAGTGCTCTCTGGTTTTTACTATCTAACATCTTGCATTCTGTCTGTAGGGCTGACGACTCATTATGGTTAGATCACTTAAACCATTATGTTGTCTACAGGAAGGATGTAACTATTCACATTAATGGAGATGGAAGCATAAAAATTGACATTCCCAACTTTCCTGTCTCAAAAGTTTTGGAGTCACGGTCAGTGTTAAGCACTAATCCAATAACCTGTACGAATGTTTGCCCCAACCGTGTTTCTTCTGTTTTGCCCTTGTGAGGGCTGTCCTTTAAGATTATAATTACTTGGGAAATTGCTCTAGGGTCCACTCAATTGGGCATATCCAATGAATAGTCAGCTTTCCTTCCAACTGTCAAGCAAAGTTTTTAAATTAAAAAATCTCTGGTGTGTAAGTCAGATATTTGTGTGTAGTGTGTGGTGCCACAATAACCACAGAGTACTTCATTGTAAGTACTGTATCATTGGACTGCGACATGGTCTACTCAATCGCCCACTCAGAGCTGATCCCACAAACGCAACATTCAGTAAACAGTGACTCACCACCCGTGGATGGTTCTGGAGCTGACTGACTCTGAATATCTGTCTGTCAGTTACGGCAGTTTGCAAAATGTAATTGCTGTAGGACATTATGATAATAACTAACACTATACACTCTGCATACTGCACATAACATGCTTCAAAAATGCATACTGTAAGTGCTTTACATTTACACTATAACTTCAGAACAATACTGTACAGTACCACCAGATGCTCTGTAGATTAGTTCATGCCAACAGAGATTACCACGTTGAGGTAAGAAACCTTGAAAGTTTGACACAAGTTCAATATCCATTTCACTTGAGGTTCACTTTCAATGAGTAGACTAGATTAAAGTAATGGGACTATGTACACTAACCATATACATTTATATAATAAGTAGAGAATGAGCAATTAGGTTCATCTGGTTGGGAAGGAAGTACTCCTGTAGAGAAGTCACACAGTGTCATGATTTGATTCTGTATTTACTCTTTAAGCAGTATGTTTTCAACTGGATGTGTCTAGGAGATTGAGTATAGAGTACTCTAGTCATGATCTGAAGATAATTGAATATGATGCAAAACACATAGGCTACTATACCTGCTGCTTGGAACTCAGAAGTTCAGACTTCCGACAAAAGTAATACAAAACGCCCCCTCATCTCGGAATTCCATGTAGGAATCTTGGGCAAGTTTTCTCAACACCGAGTTCCGACTTGACGTCATAGCAAGAATGAATAGAATGAATGAATATTACAAGTTTTAATTTTTTTTTTTATTTGTAAAACACATTGAAATGCAATTCGTCATTAAGTTCAGGTTCAGATCAGGTTACAATTGGATGTGTAAATATAGAACTTTGAAATGTGTTATTGTTATGTAGTTGTTAGCGGTTTTAATGGCTACAGTCAACACGGCTAAACATTACACAGGAATGTCAGTAGTTCACAATGCAGGTATACAGTGAGGCTTAATGATCCGACCTCCGACCTAATGTCCGGACTAATGTCAAACGCAGCATATGTCAGAGAGAGATGATTGGACAGGATGAACATGCACACCCCCCAAAGCAATGTGTTCACAGGGACCCATGAAAGTACAACCCTGCCCCCTGCGCCAAACTGCTACTTTACATTGTGATGGAACATTGATTCAGGTATTGGCACATACAGTATTCTGGACTTCATCTTCTGCACTAATATGCAACTCACCACCATTGCATGTACCAGACACGAATGGTGTTGGACAAGGACATTTGATGTGTTTGACAAGGGAGCCAAATCATGGGCCATGCAAATCAAGCAAGAAAAGTGAACAGATGCAAATCTGTCTTTAGACCATATCTACAAAGTGACAAGCTCCTTTTAAACTTAGCCTCATCTCCAGTTGCACAAAACTGGTTAATCCTTTATTTATTAATATAATCAAATTGAGCAAATGGGACTGGGTTGCTACCACTTGTGCATTATGCTGACTGAATCCATGGAATTCCCTTCAAAGGGATTGTAACCATATCTTCATGCACACCAGGCATTTTGTGGTAGGTTTAACAGGGAAATCTCAAAGGCTCATTAGATGTCTTCTGGCTGCGCTTGGTGACTAAAGGGTATCTGCAATTCATATGTGAAGTGACAGTCTCCACTCAAATCAGACAAGAGCTATTAAACTCTGGGGACCCGCTATGAAACCAGGCTTTAGAAAACTTTGGGTGACGAGCTAGCCAAAGAAAGGATGATGTTTAATGTCTCTTCTCCTTGGGGACAGAGGTACCTGCCTGCCACGGTGTCTCCTGCCCCAAGGCATTGTGGGCCATCTGTGGGTTGGGGCCAGGTAAACTGATAAGGCACATCATTAGCAGCCTTGCACAGCACCGCGGATATAGCGACAGGGAGACACGGGAAAGGAGAAAGGAAGGGAGAACTGCCTCGGATTAGCCCAGCTTAGTTGGTGGGGATCAGCTGCCCACATATGCAATTCAAATGCACAGACTGGTGTGCCACGACAGGGCTGTGCCAGACCAGCTACATCTGTATCCCTTCCTGGCCCGGTGTGGAGGAGGTGATGAGTGACAGCAGGGGGGTATGCAGCCCAATTAGAGGAAGGCTGTTGGAGGATGATGAATGTGGCTGGCTTGGGGAACCTGGGAAGACCATAGGCAGAGGCAGGCGCGAGGTGCTCACAGCTGTCTCGCTGAATGAGTTTAAACATGCTGAGGGGCTCCTCCATACGGAATAATGCAGCCAGCATCCGCAGGGCTGCGCAAGCTCTCCTGTCTCTTCCCACCACTCTCTGCTCTCTGTCTCACAGGCTCTGACAGTTATAAGCTCAACTCATTGACTGGCATGGCCTTGAACTATATTTAGAATATTCCCCAGGTTGACACCGCTGCTCCCGTAAAGATCCTTCCACAGAAGATGCAGTATATGATGTGAACTTTACAAAATGCTGGCTTCTGTGTATATGGTTGTAATGGTAAGTGTGGACTGTGGAGCTATTGCTGTTGAGTGAGGCCAACCTCATGATCCTTTGAAAAGCTGTGTATTTTTATAGTATTGTAAGAACCGTCTTTGTATTCAAATGTCACATAATGCAGGATGTATAAAAAACATGACCGAAAAATTTTAGTGTACTGTAAGTCACATCCTTGAATACTCTCTTTCAATGCTATTGAATATCTGTAGAAGCATTTTGTTTGTCAAGACTGAGCATTTCTGAAACCTGAAGAAATAGCAGCATACAATAAATAACACTAGATGCAGTAACATATTTTGTATCAGGAGGCATTGAACAGTGTCAGCAAATTGAGTCTGTGATTTAGCAACAAAGGGATATTATTAAACCTTATAAGATGACAAAATGTTAGCAGAGCATGAGTTGCGGGGGGCTGTTACACCTCCAGCCAAGGAAACCTATTCTACATTTGAAGAAGAAAAAAAATCAATAAATTATGAAATATAATATGAAAAATAATGAAATAATGGAAGTGAATATTAAGACTGGTTTATAATTCAATTTCGTTACTATTAAATTATTATTATTATTTTTTGCATAATGCCATAGTATAGTTCCTTGCCATGTGCGAGATTTGATATAATTTGAGAATTATATAATAATTTGAGATTTGAGATAATGTTTATAAGTGTTTAGAATTGATACACGGCAGTGAGTGGATGTAAGAATGAACAAGACATTCATTGAAACGTAAAAGAGATGTGACTATACGGAATATAGCAGGAGATTCAGAGAAGGATGACAAGCGCGGGAATAAATGAGACGAGCTAAATTGTTGTGAGTGTACATGACTACAGAAAGGAGAGCGATATTATTATATTATATTATATTATATTATATCTGATAGTATGCTTTTGTCTTATCCTAACACTTGTTATTGAGTCTAGACCATTTTGTATTCACACAGTAAGATAAGATGATAGCTACATCTAAAATCATCATAAAGATTGTCTACACTATATTTCCTATTCCAGAAAGAATGAAGTGCAGACCAATCAGCGACCAGTCATTTGTTTGGAAATGTACTTCCAACAATGACAGCGGTGATAGAGCTATGAGGCAACACAAACAGCTGTAGCAACGGGAAGTGGTTAAAGTCTGCTCCAATAGTTTCAAAATGAACCCAAAGTCTACACCGTTTATGATGCAAAAACATTTTTTTCACAAAATTAAATTAGGCTAAGTAGTTCCAATATGCTCTTACCAGCAGAATAAACCCCAGAATGTTCTGCATACATTTTCAACCACAATAATCTGCCCTCGCTAAAGTGAAGATGTTGTCCTTGCAGAGGTGAAGGTTGAGGTCTTGTCTAGTCTGACAAGCTTAATCCCCTCTCCAAAACGTTTGTGTTCAAACCCTAATCAGCACCCGGGGCATAATTGAGCGATCGGAGTCTAGCTTGGGCTAATTTATGTGTGCAACAAGACAAAAGCTTATGGACAAGCCCGGGGTGTCATTGGTGTAATGGATATCTCCCTACATGATCTGGTCCCTGTGGGAAAAATTCTGCATGTTTACATATCAGACTAACACAGATGCATTCTTATACAAGCTGCAGGTTAATTTCATCACTTTGCTTTGCCTGCAAACAAGTGCAACAATGCGGTGGACATGTGTCCATGGGATTTAGAAATCATAATGCAATTTATAATGCCATTTATGTTTGACACATTTCATGGCTTGTGTTTGTACTGTATCCTATTGGGAAGGCTATGTTTAAATGTTTTTTTTTTTAATTGCAAAACCGGGATATTTGTTGTTGTTCTTTATTAAAGACTCTACAAGACTCTACAAGAAGACTATAACATTATTAGGGGGTATTGCTTATTGCTTAAGTATTGTAATTATTTTGCCAGGAATATCAAGTACTGTAACTGGAAGAAGCCTGCATGTTACTGTACTATGCATTTGAGGTATGTTGAATTGGGAAGAGCTGTGTTAGTTTATATTTTAGTTACTGATCTTAGATACTGATCTAATGATACGAGGGAATACATAGCAAGTTGTTGTAGAGTTTATTAACATACAGTGATACTTGCTACTGTATTACTGGTACCGTTGGCAGCCCTATCCAGTCAGGCAGTCCAAAAGCAGATGATCTTGACTACTGTTTAAATCATGTATAAACTGTACACAACATTGACCTGCCAGAAAGAGAATTGTATGAATTATGAAAGTGCAGAAAAACTATTTACTCACACATCCAGCGTTCATTCTAATAAATCACTGCCACCCAAAAATAACTAATTTGTGTAATTGTACCGCAGAGCATGATTGATGAGCGTGATTTTAAAATTGTAGTGAAGGAGCCAGTGCTCAGAAGAACTGCATTGTGTCTTCAGTGGTTTGAGAAAGACTGTCATGAAACTGCACAATTATTGTCTTTGATGATGATACAAGTGCATAAATAAAACATTGCACCAGCAGGAGCCAAATGTATGTCAACTATACACAAGACATTGGTGTCAATGGCATTGAGCAACAAATGGAAAATACATTTTGGACTACAACTCCCATTAAATCCTATGAAGCAGTTTTACCATATATAGAGTATTTCAATGTTATTTCAAGTTTCTTGTGCATCTAGTGCAATATGCTCTGTTGTACTTGACAACAAGAGTTGTTTTATTTATTTAATTATATCTTTTAACTGAAAACCACACCTCTCTATTTTCTTTTTGTGTTCTGTCACACATGGGTGAGTGGCAGCTGCTATTGTAAATAATTATAAACTAGCAAAAAGCCCTGCAGCTGAGATGATGCAGTTGAGGTAGTGAGCGAGAATTGCTTCACCTGCCAGCGAAAGACAGAGATTGAGTACACTGAAAAACCCAGCGTAGTGCTATTATTTGCGATTTCTTTATCGCGACGTGCCCTGCAGTGTTTTCAACCTAGTGACTTTTCTCAAAGATCCCTGCGAATCACGTATACCGACGAGTTAAGATATCTCCTATGCTTGCTCTGTACAGAAAGATGTTCACAAGTCCCTGTATGCAGTGAATACACATAGCACCCAGGTGCAGATGTACTCTAGTGTGGCTCCCGAGCCCCGTCGTTAAGCAGAGGGCAGAACTGACACCGTGGATATCAAATCGCCTGTGTCATTGAGTTATCACCGGTGCAATCTCGGAACCAATCTTCTGTAGGCGATTAAGCCTCCAGGGGCAAGGTCCAATATTTTGGAGATATTTTCATGCTTCCAGATCTCTTGGCCAAGACTCTTCCGTCTGCTGGTCATTGTTTAAAATCCGATTTTCTACTTGAGAGGTGAGAATCATGAAGCTGTAGCTGAGTTCAGCTAATCTTTTTAAACAGATACTCACATGTGAATGATAATAACAAGCTGAATCGTTGTAACATCAAATCTGTTTATCTTTTTCAGAAATAGCATTTAGTTTCACAACATTTGCTCTCCACACGAACATGATTGGCCAATCCTACTCGGACTACAAACATACGGACTACAAAAGGAAAGCAGGACACATCCGGTACCAATATTTTACAGTATGCAAAAATCTGTGTACCCAGATTACCACCGGTGGTCAAATGCTTTCTGGAGGAGAGGCAGATGAATGTTTAACAGGAACACCTCGTGGTTCACCTCAATGCAAGCCTCCAGCTCGGGTTATTAAACGGTTTATTAAACACTGCGAGATTGCTCCAGATTCCCACTTAGATTACATTTGCAGGGCTAAGCTTCTGCATCAGAATCACATCATGACATTCTGAAAATCCCACATGTATTGATTGCCTCCCAAAACGTATGACTGAATGACAACACAACATGGCATCATATGATGGGATATACAGTAGACAGCAACTGATAAGAAGCATCATTAAAACTATACTATATACTGTACTGTACTATATATATATACACAATTGAGTGTAGTTATAAACATAAACTTGTCTAGACCCAACTATATACGCACTAATATTCCTGCAGTGCTCACCAGAGCAGAGTGATTTCTGTGTTTTTTATTTTGTATTAATTTATTTTTCTTTCTGCCACACTATCTCCACACTATCTCCTTCAATTACACTCAAGAAACACACACACACACACGTGCACACACCTGTGCCGTGTGCGAGAACAAGAGCATTGCAATCTAACAGCAGTCACAGTTCACCTGCCGCTTCACTGGAATCTTATTAGTGCTGGGCTGGAGGAGTCCGTGCCACTTATAATGAACTGAACCTGCACCATATGTAGCAGTTATGAAGTCCAGATTAGGCTGGGCGAACCAGGATTTAGCCCGATCGGCATGCCGCATTGATAAACAGCTCTCTAATAGGCTGTGGATAGGAGCATCCCATCCATGACTGACTCTGACAGCTATCCCGCTATACGCTACAGTACAGTACCCCTCACACACTCGAGGCACCAGGCGTTTTTCACCTCTCAAAAAACCTGGGTGCCGCTACACCCATATTCTCAGCAGTGTGATAATGTATGCGCGTTAACAATGTGTTACTTGTGTCTGGCGACTGTGATGCCCAGCAATGTGATGCCCAGCAATGTGATGATAATGAGCGTCTCACAGAGCCAGCTTTTACTTAGCCTCTCTCGGACACAGCGCTGGCTAACTGCACTAAGATCTGCCTACTTGACACGAGAGGTATTTTGATTGACATGCACGGCAACCAACTACATAATTCAGTGACCAAGTTGGACTTTAAATGTACAATTCATTGGAAAACTAAACAAAACAAGGCTGGCTGTTTGCAGTTCTTGTAAATTAGTTAATTAAGTAGGCTATGACTCAAAACTCAAATTAGTAAATAAAGCACTGTAGCATCGCACTGGAATTACAGATACAGACTTGTGAGTGACAATGCTAACAGCCAATGAATTTCAACTTCCTAACTTCTGGAAAGTGCTGTTGAGCTTACATCTATCAGAGGTTCAGCACAGAGTTGCTTATGTGTGAAAGTGCTAATGGACGGAAGAGGCTAAAACTACACGTTTAGTGTTCTAATCCCTACCGACCTCTGAAGGCTTTAGGGCCAATGTCTATCTATGGCTATGGCCATATAGGTTATGAAACTCCATTGTTCACATTGTATGTCCCCCCCTTCTCTATTTTAATTGGCCAACACGACAGAAGTGACATTGAGAGTGCTCAGCACTGTAAGCGTTGAACTTCATAGGGTTTGTATTGAAAAGAGATGCTCTCAGTGTTAAACATGGGTTTGGCGGACACAGGCCCTTATGCTGAATGACTCCCTTCTGTGACACAGCGGCTGTACGGGAGAAATCAAAGGCAATGAATGCATCAACCACCCGCACCGAGCTCCCTCTGAGTTCGGATGGCAGTGCATTGTAGTGGAGCCTAAAATATACTTGGCTCTCCTGGGCTGTGGTCCAAGTGGGATACACACTGTGGTGGTACTGTAGCTTGCCTGTGCTTTCAAACAGTGGCATATGTCGGTGTACTCTCACACAGGCGACTGCAGACGATAATCGCTGCAGGAGATGATAAATGCATTGTTGAATGTACTGTACTGTATTGTGTTTGATGTGGTCGTGTGTGTGTGTGTGTGTGTGTGTGTGTGTGTGTGTGTGTGTGTGTGCAGATCACAATACACAATACACACTCACACCCAGTCAATACTCCAACGTTAGTAAATTGTGGCCTTGATCTGACACGTTTGCCTGATATCAATAACTACACGATAGTAGCTATATACTGTACTTGTATGATTGATTTAATAGTTGCTTGTTCTTCAATTTTTATGAATTGTTATTCATATTGTTATTCAACTGTTGTTTCAAAACTGTACAATTCATGAAAAGGGTTATATATTATAAAGGGACGGACATATATTTTATTTGATTTGATCACATCTTATGCTTTATTGATCATTTAATGATTGTACAATTCTGTACAATAATATTGTACATGTCTTCTTACACCGACTGTGAGATTTTGTTAAGCTCCTGCATTTCAACTGGGGCAGTACTGTAAACCTTTCTTAACCTCTGATACCAGCTTTGTTGCCTAGCAACTGCACCCTCAGGCTATGCATCCACATTGCGCCTCCTGCGGTTACTACGGTGTGTTGTGATGGCAAAGCGGAGGAGACAGGAAGCCAGCATGGTCCGTTGTTACCTGGCAGAAGAGGCTATGTCTGGACGACTGAGGGACATCGACCCCTAAGCGTGAACAAGCCATGTTGAGGATAAAACAACCACTACAGTAAATGCCCTAGTTGTAATTCAATGTAAATCATGTAATTATGAATTGTTGTGGATATCAGTTAATGTAGAGTTGCTTAAAAAGAGGTCTGCTGCATTGTCAGTACAGTACTTCTTCCTGAAGTTCATCAGCATTATTGGACCACGGACCAGTTTATACTGAAGGTGTTGGCATCTGTGTCTTAGTAGTCCCATATTTCATATATTTCTTGATTATGGCCATTGCTGTGTGTTGCTACTTATAAAGATCGGGAAAATAACTGAAGAGACTTTTCAGTCATCCTGCGAGAATATGCCAATTGTTTACAATTAGCATACACAGTATATGAGGGTTGTGAATGCTACTTGACAGTTGTTTCCATCCATATTCTGTAGGCTATCCTGCTAAAGTAGATACTAATTTATTCATATTTTCTTTAGGCTCTATATTTTAGTATTCATCTATGGCACTTTACAAGATGTTTCTTAGAGGAACGCATTGCACACAAATGTACTTCATTAAATCTCAACAGAATGAAAGCAGGAGCACACTTTCGTCTATAATTTTGGTATGTCATGGCTGAGATCCAAGCCATTTTACGCCTCTTGATTTTTTCAGCTATGTGGCTTCCCTCCTTTTGCCTCCATGCTGGAAAGCTGTGAAATCATGTCATCTCTATTTTCTTCATATGACATGGGAACAGCTGTGGAAGCTTCTAACGGATACATGCCTACGCAGTGCAGAACGAGTAATTAGAGTACTGGCGAATCTTGGGACATCGCTATTATCTTTGAAACTAATCAATCTAAATGCCAAATACCAGAAAGCCAGCTTGGCGTTGACCCTACCACGTATTTGGAGATGAGCAGACGGACCACCGCCATCCATTAAACCTTCTCAAACCTTTCAGCTCGCGACCCCCCAAAATAGCAGTCCCAGAGACTCGCGACCCCCGCCATCCCCAGAGGTGGTAGAAGAATAACATCAAAGTAATGTATAAACTGTACTACTACTAACAATTATGGCTAAACTTAGCCATTTTCATCATTTTGAATTATTATTTCTTTTCTGAAAATCATCTTGTGACCCCCACCTCTGTGACTTGCGATCATCACTACGTTATTTTTTTTGTGCATATTTAGACTAGCCAGGGATTGGAAGTGAACGGCAGCTGGGACTGGTTGGATGCCGGCAGGGCAGATTCCCCTTGCACCCTACAGGCAAATACACTTGTCATTAGGAGAGGCTTGAGGGAGGGGAGACCGAGGGCAGCACAAATGTCAAAGCAAGAGAGAGCGAGACAGAGAGACAGGGATAGAAAACAGCAGAGAGAGAAAGAGGGAGCGAGATTACAGGTCTCAACTGTACTCCTGCTTTCTGTGATCCTTTTTGAGCTTGTGGCCAAATTCCTCTCTCTCTCTCTCTCTCTCTCTCTCTCTCTCTCACAGACCTGGGCATTAGATCCCAGCACTTGCGTTACCTAACCCCACAGATGTGACTCCCACTCACTGCCTTCACTACCTGCTTCAGAGTGCAGGGCAGACATGATGGATATAAACTGACACACCCTTTACCTCAAATAATCACCGGCAGCATACTGTGCTCTTGTTCGATGTGAACAAGCTTCAGACCAAAGATAACTGCTTTTAGGACTGTAACCACGGTTGAGTGCAGCCTCCATACAGAAGAAAGCACTGAATGCCGAAACAGAGTGTATTCATTGGGTTTAAAGGTATCGTCAGTCATTCTGGAGAAAGCTTGTTGATATTTGAACTCGCTCAAAACAATATCAACTCTCGCTTCAATGCCATAGGCTGCTTCCTCAGAAGCTCCGCCCCACACATAGGACATACATTGCCAAGGCCAGGACATTGTGTGCTGTCTGCACCACTTTGTTTGTGTTCCTATTTACAGAGCCAGGGCTGTGTAAAGTATTCTTCTTTTCAGCCTGCACAAAGAACGTGTACGCTAACAGACTGCATGGAGATATTGGGTGAATTTTACCGAAACCTTTAAAATACAGTGTAAATGTTTGTGAGTTGCCAGATTTCACTGCTACAAAATACATGTTATTGTTTGGAATTTTTGTCAGCACTTTAAATAGTCCTGCCGTTTCATGTTCTTGACCTATCTCTGCCTATGTTAGCATGTACATTTGAGCTTCTATCGACATATTTATGTGCCACTGTAGGCTACATCGTCTTGCACTTTTCTGTGGCCATTCAAAATCACCTAAAACATAATAATAAACCATTTCATTGAGAAGTGGAGGGTCTTGGATTTAACTCTCGGCATGGGCCCGCCTGTAAACATCCTTGAACAAGACGTTTAGTGTATTGATTTTTTTATTTATGTTTTCTTCTACATAACGGCACTAGCAAATCTATGTACTTTACTGCCAGGTTTGTTATTTAAAGCTTGGCATTGGCACTGTAAATATTACAATCTTTAGGTCATACTGCTCACATGCTGGCAAATCCATAAACACAACATACTGTACATAAAATGGACGCAAACATTGAATTCCGTATGAGACAACATACAAACGCTTGGAATGTATTTAATTCTGTTTTTGATTTACCATGTTGGTTTGCAGAACACCCCTTTCCATTCTTTACACACATCCACCCACATTCTGTAGCGCCTCTGCCTCCCACCCGCCAATGTGGTGAAAGGGAGCCTCCATTACAAAAAGCTTCTATTAAGTGTCCTCTGTGGAGGGCTTTAAGTGGCCCTGTGGTAACGAAGGCCTCTCTTTCCCTCTCTGTCTGTCTGTCTGCCTGTCTGTCTGTCTGCCTGTTTCTCCGGTACTCGCTCGCTTGGATTCATCCTCAGTGCCAACAAGCCGTGAAAACCGTGTGAGACGCGTCCTACCCTCGTCTCGCCTCTCCTCAAAGGAAGACTCTTTCGGTCCTTGTGCCCCGTGTGTAAATCTTAGCAGATTTTAAATGGCCTTCAGATTTAGCTGGGTTGCTTCGCAGTCACCCAGGCCCTCTTATGTACAGGGAATGCATGCAAATCAGCTTGAGCATGTCTGATCCATCCTTAAACCGTTGATGGAAATAATTATGGATTCCGGAGGGAAGGGGGGTGTCTTAGGCTCTGTTCCACCAGGGTGAACTGGCACTTAGGAGGCATTGTCAGGCCTGACAACATTAAGCTGACTCAAAACATCAAACATAGCTGATCCTGTGTTGGTGAGGTGAAGCG
Source organism: Speoplatyrhinus poulsoni (assembly GCA_025447795.1). Classification (NCBI taxonomy): domain Eukaryota; kingdom Metazoa; phylum Chordata; class Actinopteri; order Percopsiformes; family Amblyopsidae; genus Speoplatyrhinus; species Speoplatyrhinus poulsoni. The sequence continues at coordinate 4,180 of JAOEGT010042893.1, read as the reverse complement.
GGAAGTGCTGGCTTGTAGGAGTCCCCACAAACTGAGGGGACACTTCATTTCACTCCTGGGGCCCGACGGGGCCACCCCGCGCTCGCGAGGAGACATTTTGACCGTGAAATCCTTATCTGCCTCACTTCAGCACCGGTGGATATTGCTACTCAGTTGGCAGCCACTGTGAGATGACTGGCAGGACAGGTTTTTATCTGTCAGCAGACGGACGGTGGGACTGGCTCTGTTTTATTTACTGCAACAGTGATCATTATCTTCAGGCTCATTATTCTCACCAAGCTGTACAGGGGTCTGCTGAGATATTCACCCACTTGTGTTGCAGAGCTTTGCTGCTCTGGTAATAGCTGTCGTCTAGTAATGAATGTGGTTATTAAAGGAACAGCTGTACAGAATAGCACACATACAAATTAGATTTTCTTCTGGGCCAGACGCTTCTTTTCACAGTGACCGCTGGAGAAAGACAGACAGAGACATGCAAACAGGCAGATTGACTAACTGACAGATAGTTAGACAGACGGATCTCATCTGAGCATCTCCTCACACAATACCCTCCCCTTCCCTGCCATATAATAGTTCTCTCTTTTTGTGTTTTATGTGGGGTCTCCACTGGACGGCACTGCTCGTTGATTATAACATTAGCAGAGTTGCCTGCTCAGCAGTCGCGAGTATTACATCTCCACTACTGTAACAGCCATGTGTCTTTCCCCCGACATTTTCATCTCCTATGCAAATACAGACCCGATGGAGCCAGTAATCGTTCATCAGGAAACTGTCTCCAAATGTTACTGCTTCTGTCCTGCTCATTCATTATTCATCACCGCGAACGGGTCAGGCACACACACACGGCTCCATGCGCCACACACACACACGCACACGCACACGCATACGCACACGCATACACGCACACACGCACACAGCACTGTTGCGCTGTTTATCTCTCTCGCTCTCTCGCTCTTTGTCTCTGTCTGAGCATTGTAATAAGAAAAGCAATGTACAACTACACAGCCTCTGCTACACTGAATGTGAGGAGTGAGCATGGGTTCCCATTCTACGCCCGGGGGATTGATAAAGTACCCAGCCTCTGCTGTTGATATTCCTGTTCATTACTGTGTTTAATGAGAACCTTCCCTGTGCGCTGCGCGGGACACCCGGCGAATACACCTCCGAAACAGAAGATGCACATAGGAGGAGCAACAAGGAGATTTTCATGAAAAAATATGACAGAGTATGTCTGAAGCAGTCTCATAAATAGGCAAATGTGCTCATACACCAGAGTGGGAACTAATTCATATGTGTAGCCACGCTCGCGCTGCACCTATCAAGTACAGTGTTTAATTCAAATTGCACAAAGCTAGCGAGAGCATCAAACCTACACGTTAACCCAGAAGAAAGTGAAAAATGAGCTTGCTGTGGATGCAGCTGCACTGTGCCGTTGTATCTTTCTAGTGTTTCGTCTTGATCCATGCAGGAATCGTCCGTCTGTGTATTAATAACCACTTCAAAGAAAATACACTCCCTGGAATGTCTAGGACACACGTTTAGAGGTCTAGCCTCCATTACGGTGATCCCACGGAGCAGAATAGGCCTACTCGTAAACAATAGCAATAACAAATGCGTGCCACCATATCCACTTTGTCTGTAGCGATTTATGGCAGCAATCTGGGATATTTGTTCTTATTTAGATTTTTTGTTTAGTCAGTGTTTGGATTAGTTGTTAGAGCCCAAACGTGTTAACGGACTAAACATACTCAAACAGAAATAATATGCAGGAATATGCAGAAATGCTTAATGTGGTAACCCTTTGCGTGGGTTGATATGAGAAATCTAAGACTTGACTTTTGCCCTACAGCGACAACTTTGACTGAAGCTGCCAGGGATTTTCGTTTTTTAGCTGTGAGGTTTTGTGAAGCTTATAAAGAGGGCCAGGGTAGATCCCCTCTAGTCTGTCATCATGCTTAAGTGGAGCATTGGCTAGGCCCTGCAGCTTCCCCAGATACAACTGCCGGTGGTGCAATTTCCCCAAGACCCCCCAGGGCCAATAATTCTCTTTGTAGGTTCCCTGACAATTTGCTAAGCAGTTGAATACAGTTGAGCGAGGGACCAAACCAGAACTAAAGTATGCAAGGCTACACTGTTGTTCCTTTTTCCTTTACAGATAGTCCAAGGAAATATATTTAAGAACTGTGATACAGACTGTCACTCAGTGGCAATGGCATTATGAGATGAACAGTCAGCACTCACTCCAAAACACAAGATCTGAAGAAGAGGCTATTATGGGCTAAAATAACAACGTGCATATGCACAGAGGGAGTGTGCCGGCAAGTCGGTAGGCAAAGAGGGGCACTCCGATGTAGCTTATCCTGTTGCATTCTGGGTAACCCAGATTTAATGCATCACATGCGTTAATCACCCTGCCAAGTGGGGGAAAAAAATGGTACCAAAGGAGGGCATCTTATCTAAGCCAAAATGACACACATTCTGCAAGCATGAGACACTTGCTGCTCCTCCTGGTGAAAGCCAAGTCAATGTTCCCCTCCACTTGTCACGCTGGAAACATGATAATGAGGGGGGTTGTTTATTTTGTATCACGCCATCTGTAATACTGCAGAATGACCACAACACTTTTCACACAGCAACCCAGTTGCAGTGTAAACTTTGATTTATGCAAAAACCTGTTGTGCTGCCTCAGTTGAACTTTATATTTGTGTTTGTGCATGATATATGAGTGCATGTTTATGAACGAGCCGAGCAAGTAAAAGAGGCAGATACAGGAATAAAATAAAAATAAAAATAACTTTTTAAATGGTCTATAATACAGCCACATTGAAGTCCAAATCATATTTACATCCTTTTTCAGTTATTTTCCTCACTGTTCATCATTCACAATCAACCTGTAATTGATTGTGAGATGGAAATTGCTTATTACAATCAGGGCTAGAACTGCCCAAGGGATAGCGCAAGGGAACTAAATATTAAAATGGTATAAGTGGATGAAAAGACAGGGCTTTAATTCACCCAAACTGATTTGATAATAAAACGCCAGTCCACTTCACAGTACAGCCAATTATGTTGTTATTGTGGCAGCTATTTTTATGCTTCTCGTGTAGCTGTCTGACATAGCCATTATGTTCTCCTACGTCTATTTATAAACTTCACTTATAAGTACCATAAGGTGTTTCTCATCAATATGACATTTAATTGTAGACAAAAATGTAATATGTTCTTAGGACCTTCTCTTCCAATATACGCAAGCTCTCCTGACTAATTATGCAATGCAAAACATACAATAAGAGGACTCCAAGGTGACAAAAAGTGGGAGTCAATTCTTCATCTGAAGGAAGCAATTAATTAGGATGTCAAAATTCAGAGAGCGTCCTTGCCTTCATTTTTCCTCTTAATTGGTAGAATAATTTGGAATTTAGAACTGAAGCAGATCACATGTAATAAAGATTGACACCTGCTTCTTATGCTTACACACACACACACGCACACACACACACACCTAGTGCCCTTCTGTAAGGTTACGTTCACCCTCCTCATGGGATTGAGGGGGTCATTGAGGGGTCATGTCTCCAGAGACAGCAGGTATTGCCGCCCTGCTTGATGCCCGTCCTCAAGCGACAGCCGCCTCCCGTCTCCCTTAACAACGTGATGTCGCCATGACCCCGCTCCCGGCGACATTGGCGCTCATGACACGGCCCGTCAAGTGTGCACTTCCGCCTCTGACCCACACACCTTGTCTGTGATCAGTCCGCCCGCCCTTATGAAAGCTCTTTCCTGGGTGTGGAGGGAAGATCAGTCAGCCTATACCTGTAATGTCTGGCCACTAAGCTGCTAGTCACTACACGCACGCGTCAGAGGAAGCGTGCACGTGGAACACGTGGCATGCGCACGCACATAGGCCACACGGTGGCTGTTAACACATTCTGAGTGATACATGCTAAATAATGCACGTTCATACAGTACACAAACACACACACACACACACACATGCATGCATGCACGCACACACGTACGTACAGGCACACGCAACACACATGCACGTTTGCTCCACAAAACAAGTGAGAAGTTGAAGCAGGCCTTAGTCAGTAAAGCACAGGTTGGGGTCAGTACTACTGTGGGTTGATGTAGCACAGGTCTTCATTAAAAGCAAGGCCGGCTAATCCATATTTGCATCTGG
>JAOEGT010042882.1:0-21986 GCA_025447795.1 Speoplatyrhinus poulsoni | reverse complement strand
ATTAGCCTGCCCCTAGTTACAGGAATTATGAACTATACATTGAGGGCATTATGTGTACATTAGCAAGCACAGCTTAAACAGTGACTTGGCCAGACTTCATAGCACACACTGTGCCTTCGCATTTTACATTGGATGCACTGAAATTGTTGCTGATTGCGTCGTCAGTGCATGGCACCGCCCTCTATTAGTAATTTGCGGCACCGAAATCAGTGGAATTATGAAACCGCCAACGCTCAGAAAACAAAATAAATGTTTAGCGATCGTGACATAATAGTTATAGCTATGATACAGTGACGGGTCCTGCTCAGGAAATTTGGAACAACAATTGTTTTGGTGACCCATTCAATAGACTAGGCTATCTAAGTAAGTCATTCTAGAGAAAGCTTGTTGATCAAAACAAAATAACCTATTGCTTCCGTCAGAAGCTCTGCCCACCACACAGAACACACAGCAAAGGCTACAACATCAGATTTGATCCAGCACAAAGAACAGGCAAACAGCAGTCCAATGAGATATAGCCTATTGTGAATTGACAGTGCAATTGCTTACTATAGCTTTAAGTCAACTAGCTATTGTCACATTGCATTGTAGCCTACAATTTTTTGTTTCTTAGTTTTTCTTGTCACCTCACTAGTGTCATATAGCCTACACCCTAGATGGCAACATATAGGCTAAACTTAACAAACAGATGTCTGCTTTACAATTTAATTAATCAAATAAATGTCTTTAAAGATTAGGGCTACAAAAAAACACTTTATCATGAACATAAATGAATTCATAATAGTCTGGTGATTCAGTTATGTTATTTTAGGTTCAGCAAAATGCTCTCGCCCAATCTTTCTTACAGTATGGTAGTAATCTACCTAGTCACTACGGCAACCTTGGTTCAAGTGAATGCAAAACATTTACGTTTGGCTGCTGTTTAGATATTGTTAAAAATGGTTATGGAAAAGTACAATTGCATACACACTAGACGATCCTACCAATTAATATTATTAATAATATTATGATATTAATTAATTTGCAAGTCATGCAGACAGAACGGATGAGACACAATCCATAATGTGTGGCGACGAACCATTCTAGGTCATGTTGCGTAGACAACGCACGTCACTGACAGATACCTACAAACGTATTAAGTAAACACGTTAGTGCAAGCAGTCCCGGAAGCCATAGAGAATGAATTGAAGAGCCTGCATTTTTGGAAAAAAGATAAGAACGTATATGAGAGTGGTCAGGACGATTTTCAGCCATATTGAAATCGCTTAAAAAGAGTCTAAAGGCTATACGTACTCCACGGAACATTGGGCGCTGATTGGATTAAGATATTTAGAGGCAGGACAGTCAGCTACCATAGAGTACACTGGTAACGTTTAAAATTCCCTCCTCTCTCTTTCTCCCTTTGGTGGTGCGTTGCAGAATCGCTCTAAGGAATAAACCGTCCCTGTTATGATATACTGTAATATCAGCACCTATAGTTACGCAGGGACGTAAATTTTAACCTGACATGCCAGATGGATTGTTAGACAGACCATGTCAATCTGGGGCGCCGTCAAACCAATTAGTTTGAAAACGGCAGGCACTTCGAAAAAAGACTTGTTGAAGTTGCAGTTGATTGGCTCTGTCATTGTGGTTTTCAAGTAGTTTCCGCTATCAGCACACCTAATCCACGCCCATAGATTGGTCCGATCAATTGCTACTCAGATTCAGTCGCAAGGATTTCTTTGCCTTCCAGATTGATTCTCGTGGCGAAGGTAAACTGAAGCGCCCGAGATCAGGACGGTCTTGCGAGGCTTCATATTGTAAGTTTACCCCTATGCAAAAAATATTATCTTTGGGGTTCTAAAAATGAAACGAATGCCATAGCAGCTACTCATAGAAGACATTTAACAACGAACAAATTAAACTGTTTATTTTAGGTAAAAAGTGAGCAAATCCTCTCAGCATGTCCTTGGCCTGTGTCTTCGTCTTGCTCAGATGGCCTTCCATTGTTTTTCCTTTGCAAGCAATCATGCATGATTGCATGATCATGATTGCATGATCATGATTGCATGATTGCAACTACTCCTCCTATGTTTTTGCACGGAACTCGTCCCTCGACCCTCCCATGAAAGCATATGCATGAAAATGGAAAGCATACTGTAACTTGCGATTCTGCATCCCTGAGGCAAGCAGAATTTGGTTTTAGCTAGGTTTTAGTTAGCTCTGTTCATACATACTGTACAGGACCATACCATGTTTTTAGCCGTGTGCTCTCTGTTCATATTTTATTTTATTTAGTGAGTTATGTATGCCTACGTAATTATTTTTTTCATTTTTTTTTCAGTAAAATATTATCTCACCCCCATCCACTGGAAAACAAATTAGAGAAGCAATGCTTGTGTGTTACTAAAACATACACTTTATCAATTTAAATTATATTAGATAATGCATCTTGAAATCACAATACACATTTGGGATTGTTTAATATGGTAGTTTTACTATCCATGTTCACATTGAAAGTGCACATTGAAAGAACACATCCACTTCGTAGATGTGCTCTTTCAGTCATGTTGAGTATGGTTTATATTTTCTAATGGTTTTGATGGGCACGCTTTTATTTAAAGCAGCTATAGGAAAAGGCAATTGACATTCTTATCTTTATTCTTAGCAATATAGACTCTTGAAGGTAGAGTAACGGGTGCTGGAGAAAAGTGGTTGAAATTTGAACTCGACATCAACGACATAATCACTTCTCCCTGTTCTCTCAGAAGCTCCACTCCTCACATTGGATGCACATTGTAAAGGCTGGTGTAGTGTTGTGTGGTGTGGTCCGCACAACTTTGATGACCCAGGTCTGTAGACACAGTTTTATTCAGGGTACACACACACTGGACAGCTATTGACTGAACCATGAGGAGATATCCGCTGAATATGACAAAACTTATATTGGTTTGGAATATTACCACAGAGTTCAGTTTGAATTGTATAAGTATGTGCCACATAAAGCAGTAATAGAGTTAGGAAATAGGGGTGCACAATATATCAACTCAGTATCGTTATCGTAATATCACGTTGCGCAACATTATTGAAAATGTTGCAGGAAGTATGCAATATTCAGTTTATTTTGTGGAGAGATGCGTCCATTGGCTGTTTGGCTTAGTTGTGTTTGGTTTAGACAGAAAAGTAAGATGTGTGGCTGAGGAAGCTAATGACAGATTGAAGCGTAAACATTTGTGGCCAAAAAGAATGCCTCCTTGGTATCTTGGAATTACTGTTGTTGTACAACAAGTCCAATATGACTTGTCAGTTGAAAATGTGTTGTTTTTGATATGTTATGAATATATTTTGATGCATTTTCCCATAACCTTTGTGTTTTTACTTATTTTAAAAATATAAAAAATGAATATAGATATTGCAATTTCCTTGGTCAAAATTACAATATCACATTGTATCAATAGTGTGCAACCCAAAGGAAATACAAAGTAACCAGTGATACAGTTGATTACCCATCCTAACATGGTGGTTGTTCAATGGCGCAGTGCAGGACGACGATAGGTGATCAAGAAGTCACTTTGTTTAAATGCTGCTAATTCCTGACTAAATGTCGAGGTGTCCTTGAGCAAGACACCTAACCCTAACTGCTCCCTGTGGTTGTATGGAACCACCATTGGTGTATGAATGTGTGCGTGTGAATGGGTGAATGTGAGGCTATTGTAGTGCTTTGACTGTTTGGAAGGTTAGAAAAGCGTTATACTGTTAATTCAGTCTTTTTTCCATCTATTCAACTACTGCATGCTAGTGGTTGTGCAGTCAGAAATGTATTTACTAGTCTGAATGCATTTTAGTTAGGAAATACCAAGGCCCTGTCTTTAAGGCTTTACTGTAACTGACGTCGCCTAATGAAAATATTTGTTATATTTTTATGAAATTAAAATCATTTAATGTAATGAAATGAAGAAAATTGAGTGAATGTATGTATGCATAATTAGGAGCATCAGTGGATATTAGAGATGAGCCCATAAAGTTTTCCATCACTATGGATACTTATAGAAGGGCAGCCTTCTGACAGACTGTTTGAACCCGTGGTTGTGTTGCGACGTTCTAGACAATTCCATCAGTGTCAGGAGAATAGAAAGAACCCAGTCTGACCTTACACACACACGCACACCCTGGCTGTAAACCTGGCAGAGGAGCGCAGTTCCAGGGGATATTTACTTGTGGTCTATCATGGTCTATTCTGAGCTTAATCCTGGAAGGCGTTAGCAGGACTTCACGCTATTGGGCAGCCATTCTTCTTACAGAACAGCTAGAATAAGACGACTTGCTAGGCCTATAACTCTGTTATATATCTCCCTCCCATCTTCGTGAGCTATAACTCAGTTCCTCCTATTCCTCAGCCTCTTTCTTAGCACTGTTTCTTATTCGGTTGCTCTTCATGGCTTCTGTTTATTGTCCTTTACCTCTCACTCTATAGTCTCTCTACCATCGTACCTTCTTTCTTTCTCGCTCTCTCACTCGATCAATGTTCCCCCGTCTCTCTTTTCCACTTTCCATCTTTCTCCTTGCCTGTCTTCTGCAATGCCTCCCATTTTGCTCTCTCAATATCTCTCTCTCTCTCTCTCTCTCTCTCTCTCTCTCTCTCTCTCGCGCGCTAGCTCGACCCTTCTCACCTGTCGCGCGCACATTCTTCCAACATGTGTCTCCGTAGCTTAGAGGGCAGCTCTCACGCTCACGCTAACGGTCAGTGCCATGAAGCTAGTTATTGGGCTTTGTAGCCCATGCAGTGCAGTTCCTTCTGCAGTGACTTATCCACAGCGGAGCAAGGTGTTGCTTGCCAGGGATAAAGACGTTAGCATATACAACACAACATCTCAACCGTTAAATTAAAAAACGGACTGCTTTCGGTGTGCTGCAAAGCCGTTCCGCGGTTTTTGGAGCTTGATTTCTCACGGGCCCACATATGAGTCACCTGGAGACATCTGATATACAGTACAATCCTCCACCTTAGTGATTATAGCAATTTGTCGTAAAATACACAAATCCCTGCCAGCAGGTAAACCTTCATAATTAGTAAACAATGGTGAATCAAGTCTTTTAATTAAGTCATGTTGGAGCCCCCAACAGCACAAGTAGTTGCCCTGCAACAGAAAAGTGTCTGCAGAGAGCAGCAGTAGGGGGTATTCACTGCACAGCACCACCATCATTTAGATTTTATGGGTCATAGCATGGGGACACAGGTCATAAAGTGGAAGGTAACTTAGGAAAAGGGTTCAGTACAACATTAACCACATTGATTGGACAGACAGAGGTTTTGCTCTGTGCTATATTCACAATGCTTGTTGTTGGGTTTATTATAGTAAAATGTAGCGGTATAATGCACAGTATACTTCATAATGTTATGCCCCTATTGGATATTGAACTCGCACCTCATGGCTCACCTGGAGGTAAATGGAGGGAGAGTGCTTGGAATTGAAAAAGCAAGATGAATACTTGCAATATTAAATGTTCTCTCTCTCTCTCTCTCTCTCTCTCTCTTGCTCGCTCTACAAATACACACAGTGCTAAGCTACTAGGTATATTATTTAGTGTCTTGTATTTGACTGACCTGGACAGAGTGTACTAGTGCAGAGATACTGTATTAGCATCAAATCAAAATAGAGAAAACTAATCCTTAACAGTATATAAGAACACAGTTCACTTCATATGTAAATCTGGCAGCAGCACACTTTCCAGTTTAAAAATAACTCGGGTTTATTTATATAAGAAGTATTGATGGAAAGCAATTTTGTTTAAAAGAAGAAAAAGAAAAGAAAAAAAGAACATTGAATATGTCCCATAATGACATGTGTAGAGAGAGATTATTTCAATTTAAACACATCTCTATTTCAAAATACATACAATAAGTACCTGCTTCAAATAATGGTAGGAAGCAGCATTATATGATATGTTGACAGTGCTAAGTGAGTTTGGGCTGCCTGCTGGCGGAGGCTCTTGAAACAATGCTGTGTAGAGGATCAGCGGGCAGTGGGCGGTCTTGCTTTGGTGGTGTTGCGCAGTGAAATGCGAGGCCAACCTATTTGACGATTGCATCATTTCTTCTGTAAAACCTTTGTGAGAAGCTCTTTGAAGTAAAACCATCAACTTTTATAAATTGCTGCCCTGTATTTTCAGGACGCTGTCAATCAATTTGAAAGCATGCCGTTTTTACATGTAGCCTACTAATTTACGTTACGGTATATTGAACACTATCATGTACACACGTCACATTTACTTTGTTAAAAGTATAGTCAGCTATTTTAAGGTAGTTGTAAGCTAATACACTTTTTGTCAAATTCACCAAATACCTCTTTGCAGTCCCTATATTAGCGTTCTTTATAAAATAATCTGGTATTTATACACAGCCCTGGCTTTGTAAATAGCAACATAATCAGTGACGAACACCGCTCACAACAATACCCTAGACTTTGCAATGCATTTCCAATGTGTGGGGTGGAGCTTCAAAGGGAGTTTGTATGATTTGAGCTCGACTTTAGCAAACCTTCTCTAGAATGACTAACTCTGCCTACAACTCTGTATCTATAGATTAAAAAGTTAATTGGAAACATGTTTGTATCCACTTTCCTTAAAAAGAAAAATAAGAAGAAAGCTGAATAACACAAATAAGGTAGCTTTACGATAAAACATAGTTGTAGTTGCCACCTTTCCTCTAGGGAATGGCTGCATGGTCATGATACACCACATTAGCTGGGGTTTTGAAGACACCAGGCTAATCCACACAGACACACATAAACCCACATGAATGCACACATGCTGTATCTGTAATGAGCTTTTGACATAACTCTGCCCTCCATATGCACACATGCATTAAAAGGTATACATTCAAAGCTGTCCAGCTGGCCATGGCAGTACACCCAGAGGAGAGGGTCTGGGACATTAGCATATAGCTAACAGCAAACCCAGCACACGTGCGATCAGAACAGAGACATAACAATGTGTCGTTATTTCTCATACTCCCATTCGCTAGAATTTGAAAGAAAATCATGTATTCTCATGCTTTATCAAAGTGTGCTTAGAGAACACGTCACCTTCTCTTTAAATAAATGTACTGTTTAAACTTCATCCCCTATTGAGATACAGTACACATTTATCATGGAAGGACATTCCTGAAGAACATATTTTTTGTTTTCTTTTTTCTCTTTCTCCCAATGGAGAAAAGTGTGATTCACGGCACTCTCTGTGCAAGTGCAGCAGAAACCCAGGTTGAAACGGTGTTGGAGCCTTCCTGCTACAACCCATTATCTGTCCAATTCAGTGCAGGTAGCGCTTGTTCTGGTATTTTTGTGCAATAGGAGATGATTGATAACAGGAAGGAAGATCTCGCTGGGTGACTCTGCCTTGAAATCATTGTTTGTTACCACCGGTGTGGACACATTTTATCCATCTTTCTCTTGCCCTCTCTTGTAATTTTCCATCTGTGGTTACTGTATGTTTACAGACCACACTTTGCGCATCCTTTCACTTTGCTTATTTTGTTGCTGTCAAACCCATGTCAAATGATTTCTCATTGACTGATTTCCTACTTGGTTCATCAAATGTAAGAGAATAGACAATTACTAGCACAACATAAGCAAAACTCGTATTCTTTAATGGAGCAAGAAAATCACCACGCATAGACACAGGTACATTTTAATTTCAGACTTGATAGACACTTTTGGAATTGAAACCTGAGGGAAACTATTTCACATATTTAGAAATGTTATTCCCAAGCCAGGACTCAATTCCCTTACCAATTTCTGGCAACACTGCCTCAAGAGAAGTAAACATTGCGGAGAACTCCGACCAATAGAAATTGTATTAGAAATAAGATCCTCCAAAACCGATATCCATAGGTGTTAATCATAAAATAAGGCTGTCGAGATCCTCATGGCAACCATTTGTATTTTATTCAGTATTAAACAGGCATTTCTTTTAACTGTTTGCAATAAGCAGTAAAATATTGTCTCTTGTGTATGTAATGTCAGCATATAGTATTTGTGTCATTCATATACAAGACAAATATTGATTTAAATGTGTCCATTTACTTTTTATGTAACACAAACTGGATCAAGGATGTTACCAGATAGAAATCCCTGTGGCACCTGTGGCTTTTTCTGCTTTTTCTCTTTCAAATAAATGCATTGGTTGCACATAATCATATCTTTTTTCTTTACTGTATCAATTGGTAATAGTCCAGTAGAAAGAGAGGCGGGTATTGATTGAAACCATGGGATGTATGCCAGAATGGTGCACATCCTTGTCAGCTATAGCAAAGCAAAAAAAAAAAAAAGGCAAAGAAAAATTAGAGACACCCTTGTTGATGAGGTTCTTGGTTGCTTTGTGTGTGCTGTTAGCCAATCAGAATGCACTATACGCTCAGAAATGTGGACATGTGGAATGTACAGTGTGAGGCAGATAGCATCACTTAATGAAAAGAAAAAAATAATATTCTAAATCTTCTGCAGCAGGGTGTAAGAGTTTATGCATGGTGTGTGTCTGTGTGTGTGTGTTCCTAGCACAGAGTCAATATTCCATCATCCAATATGGTCCTTCTAATCTCACCTGTCTGGCATCTCCCTCTCCTACCATCATTCCTTCTTATCTCCACCTATCCTCCATCTCTGCAATACATTTCTTCTCCATATAGTCCCATCCTCTACACCCTTCCATCTTTTCTATGTTCTGCACTTTGTAATTATCTTCATACAATAGTTATAATCTGTTTTCTTATTGTAATGTTTACATTGACTTCACAGGCAATACTTGTTGTCAGTTAAAGCAGTTCATTGTTAGGTAGGGAATTCTAGGAGATGTCAGACATCACTCTAAATGAGGCATGCTGTTTGTGAGATTAACTTTGGTTTGAAAGGTTTCTGCTTGCTGGCTTTGTACCACATATATGTGACAGAAAATATCTGTACATTATGATTCGTTTAGTTTTCACACTACACCAAACATCTGTATTTCGATAACAAAGAACTCATAGTTACCACAGAGAGAGTTACGAGCACATCACAATGATGTATAGATATAGCTCCACCCTGGAAAGTCTCTCTCATGCCCTGGATGATGAACTAAATCAGCTGTGGAGTGCAATAGACAGTGGCTCATCCATCTCAGGTGTAGCCCACTAAACTCCTCTTTTGGATGACCAAGCATGCTCTCAGACAACCCCCGCCCACCTGCCTCAGTGACCTTGGCCCCAGCCAGCTGAGGGGGGTGCTAAGGTGTGTCTGTCAGCTGTCTGAGTATTGTCAGGCTGTCGGGACCCCTCCATCTGTTTAGTGGAGAAATATTTACTGCTGCACTCGCTGTACTTAACCTCTCTCTCTCTCTCTCTCTCTCTCTCTCTCTCTCTCTCTCTCTCTCTCTCTCTCTCTCTCTCTCACACACACACACACAGTACAAACCCTGACACTATTCTTTGTTTGATTTATTATGATTACACATCTGGGCCACTCAGAGTAGGAAATCAGTCCTAATTGACCTCTGTGGGATTATTGGGAAGCCTTTTGAAACACCAAGCTGTGGGCTATTGCTTATGCATCTATTTTAATATAAATGTGTATATTAAATACTAATACTTTATATATACAGCCACGGAAAAACCTACGAGACTGCTGCACATTATTCAACATTTTATAGCATGAATAGAAACATTCTACAATATAAATATAAATATACAATTAGATATATTACATGCAGGTAAAACATGTTCATATATAAAAAGTTTAAAATCGGAGAAACTGCTGCAGTGGTCTCTTAATTTTGAGCACGGCTTTACATACAGTATATATATATATGTATATATATATATACTGTATATCCTACATAAAAGTGTGACTTGGTGGGACCATCGTTTCAGTTATATGTGACACTGCCTTCACTCCCATTGGTAGCCTAGTTGCTGCGTCCCATCACTCAGTATTTGCATAAAATAGACCTCCAGTCTATTTTCTCCTCGCCTAGTTTGCTTGTAACTGCCATTTGTCTGTTGAATGGCAGCCGGTTGCGTTGTGTGAACATAAGGTTAGTGTAATACAATATGAAATGCAATGTGAGTCTCAAATGGATTATGCTCATGACATCGATCATGCTTCATGTGTCCAATTTCTCCATCCCAAATTGTATTTGGAACCTGACAAAACATGTTTAATAATAATATTGAAAATGCATTTTAGCAGTAGCCCAAAACAGACACATACTGTATTCAGAAAGAGTCACAGTAAAAAAAAAAAAAATAGCATAGTACAAAGTTCCATTATAATTACAAATATTGTTTGTGCAGTAAGGACATATGACTTCTGGTCAAGGTATAGGGGACCAAACCAGTAGCATTCTTGACAAGATATAAACCCATTGCAGGGCATTGTGCATGTATTCTGAATTCCAAGATCAATACATTATTTTCGCTTCAGCTGCTTCCCATTACTCTGTGACCTCATTACTGTTATTAAACCCCCGCCATCTTTGTCCTTTATATTTTGCTAGAATGTAATTACCATGAGAAATCAGGCTATTGTAGATCCTCAGCACAGTGACGGTAAATAGCGAAGGAACGGGCTATCCCTGGCTGGTTAAGCTGACTCCAGCAACACAGCCATGGTAATTTCCCCATTCAGCCTGTTTCCCTACCCAGGCTTCCATACCACCCCTGGGGGCCTGTCACCCTGTCACAGAGACTACAGATCCATAGCTGCACCTCACTATTCTCTAGACAGCAGGGGGAACAAAATCTCTTGCTTCCATTTCTGAGATGATTTCATTATCTGGGGCTTAACCGGATGTTGTTCTCAAAACATTTTTGTCACCGTTTCAGACTTTTTAAAGGCAGCTCATGGTCTTATGATGCGCTCCAGCTTTTTGTTCTGATCCATGCTAAGCACATGTCTGTATTTTGTCCAAGCAATCATGGTGGTTTTCACAACAGCCTCTCCAATATCTCCTGTGGCCCACATTGTATGTACATATGTGCTGCTCTGGCTCTACCTAAGGCCGGATCCATGTCCAGCGGTTTAGTAATACAGGCTAAATCAGTTTGTAAAAAGGTCTACACAGAGTGAGCCAAGATGAGGCCAAAGCCCATGGATTTGAACAGAGCCTGCTAAATCCCTTTTGTTTCGCTGTGGGGGTGCGGCTGAGCAAGCATGCTTAGCGTGGACTCTCGCTACCGGTATATCGAGGCTCTGAACACAGGCGCTTTCCAGCAGGTAATTGGTTCTTTCTCCACCGGCGCATGTAATCTCCATAAATGCATCTTTCTTGGCCCCTGTGGGGATGCTATAGCTGGTACGAGGATGGAGGGGAAACTTGCTGCTTTTATTTAAGGTAACTGATGAGGTTAGCGGGCCATCTTAGCCCAAGCCTTGGCACACACTGCCCGAGGTAGGCTTTCCTGACTGTGGGCTTTCCTGACTGTGTGTCTGTGCTCTTCGTCGCCGAGCCTGGAGCATCAGTGTGGTGGGAACACACCGGATCTCCAAAAAGTAATCTCATGGGGTTTTCAACTTTCAAGTCATAGAGATGTTACTCTGGTAAGCGAAGCGATTGAGAACCCCCAGGGCTATTTCCACATAGTGTAGACTCCATGGGGACTTCGTGCATATAAGCTTGAATGTAAAAAAGAAATGTAATACAATACAAGAGGGAGTATGTGCGTTATAGGCCACTAAATATCAGCAGTGATGTAGGCTACTGCAGCATATAATATAGTAGCCTATATTCATAACTACGGTGGGACAATATATCGACATGGCAATATATCGTATCATTCGCCTTTGTGTTACGTTATTGATACGCTGCCACCAAATATCGATAATTAATTCCTTATTAAAACATGCATGCGTGTCTCTTAACGGACTTCCCCATCAATTTTAATAAAATGAGTCACTACCTCATAAATCATCATGTGGCGCTTATCAAATTAATAAGATTAAACTTGTGGCGAAGAAGAAAAACAGACAGTGGGATAAATAAAGCAAATCAGAGAGGCACCGTCACTATGAATCAATGTGCCAGTACTAGAAACACAGTATCTAGGCGCACAGGTCAATTTGACCCGTTGGCGGTTGAGGTATACAGAGATTCTTGGCGGTTCTAGTGTTAAACATGCACACAATAGGCTTGGTATTGTAACGTGTCCCACTAGCAAAAAGGCTAAAAACCAGCTAGACTCTAGTTGTAGGCACGTCGGCGGTAGAGGGAGGCTTTTTGTGTGACTGGTAAGCCCGACAATTGACTCTCTGACTTTCGGGAAATAATACTTTTTCTCAGTATACCTTTAATTATTTGTATACCATTAGCTCATGCACCAGAGAGCTTTTGTGTGCTGATTGCGGGTCATTTGACACTATAATGTAATTAAAGGCTATATAAATAATTCAGCTTGACTAATTATTGGCCCAATTATCTGCAAGTTAGCATTACAGTGCTTTCACACCTAGCTTGTTTGGTTCACACAACAAACTTTTCCTTAAGTTTGGATCATTTTAGCAGGTGTGAACAGACGCCCACATAAAAAAAACACTACAGTATAATTATATACATGATTGTATATATATAAACCCAACATACAACACGAGCTTTCTCCAGCATCACATTGACATAGCCTGTACGTCAGTGGCGGCTGGTCCTTTCAGAACCCAGGGAAGCTCAGATAGAACAAGGCTGAAATTGTTGCTATTGAATTAAATAACTGGTGGGTGTTCATTTTACAAGGCACCTATCCTGAATTAGTCTGTTTGGCCTAGTCAACTGACCTCTCTAATTAATCTATTAGGCAACATTGTGCCTGCCATGTTTAATAAAAAGCAGATAAAATATGTTGCTAGTTCTAATCACAAAACACAAACAAAATAGGCCTAATTATAGAGAATTCTATAAATAGATTTCTAAAATAGTATACGAAATACGAACACAGCGCGTTACCTCGGCTCGCATCCTGCGCGCTACCCGGCCTCACACCCTGCGCATTACACCTCCAGGACTTCACGATGTTGAATTATTAATGCAAATTCAACCAATCCCTGTGAATTCTGTGAGAACTTGCAATGTTGTTCAATCACTGCAACGTCTCTGGAAATTTGACTCATTGCCACTTTGAATATACTGATGTGCCACATGAACACCTCATGTATACGAACAAAAATGACAGCACTGGTTCTGGGATAAACCACATGTGGTGGAACAAGTGACGGTCGTTAATTGATAACTATACCTCACACACTACTCAATACGGTGTGACCCATGAACCACAAGTTTGTGTGCATATGCGTGCAAGCTTAAGGAAAAGACAACAGCATTGCCAAGAGAATCCAACTGCACTAACAGTGGGTGATTTGACGTGAATCTGTCATGGTGAAACTCAAATTACAATGTTCTGAAGATAGAGTATTCAAAGCATATTGTCTGCCTTGTGAGATTTATGAGATTCGTGAGTTTGCAAGAAATGTGAACAACCCAGTGAGATATGTTACCAAAGTTCTAATTGATATAAAATAAGTGTATTCTCTCTGTAAAGATATAGAGGTGAAATTGTGTCCTGAGCATGGAATTAAATTGCAATCCCTTGTGTGTGTTATAATCAGAGCTCCGTGTGCGGTACACTATTGTCATTATTATGACTCCTATTTTTGCTCCGCTGTCTTCAGCTGTTTAAATTAGTTTTTTATTTATTTAATTGCCAAAACATGCCTAAGAACACCGCCACATGCATTGCAATTTTATGTATTGCAAATTTTTTTTTTAAAGCGCAATATGACAGTTTAGGCTGCAACTGCAACAAAAAAATAGGCCTACAGAATCCAGAACAGAATAGTGAAACAAATAATATCCTCAGCCACAGGAGCACTGCAGGTATCACCTCTAACCTTTTCTATTCAAAATGCCGTATGTTGTGTGTGCTCTGTGCTACGGTTTATGTGTAGACATTGTCAAATATGTTCCCCTCATTGTCACTGCATGATGGAAAATTCCTTCCGTCTGTAACGCTAATTAGTACAATTTCCATTCTGTTGTCGTACCAGGCCAGAACTCTTTCATATGTAAATTCCATTAATTTACACTATGGTGAGCTCATTAGATTGGATTTACATTGGATATTTTATCCTGCTGACTCCCTTGAACCCTCTCAGCAAGAGTGCAGTGTTCATGGTGTTCTGATGACCTGAAATTTCATGGCTAGCTTCTTACTGCCCATACTGTACACGCACAAATACAACATACTAAAATAATTATATATAAAAGGCACGCTGCATTTTTGTTCTTCTGCAATGATGAGTTTGCTTTGCTATGACGGTTGAGTAATGGATCCAGTCGGGAAATTAAGTGGGTCGGAAAAGGAACATCAAAGGCCTTTTGCAGGTGTCTCTCATGAGACGTGGTTAAGTTGAACTATACACGTAAGAGGAGGTTCCTCCGCCTGTGTCCGGATCCCAGAGCTAAATGTTAATGACGTTTGAAGTTTTGCCATTTATGAATCAGCGTGAAAGATATGTGTGTGTGTGTGTGTATGTGTGTGTATAAATATATATATATATATATATATATATATATATATATATATAATCATTATATAAAGGACTTACTGTATTGTACATATGGCAGGTGTGGAAAGTAATATATGAATATGAATATAACTCATATTTAATCAAAACTGTAGTGCATGTACACTACAGTCAATTAGCATGCGAGAGAGCTGGGGTTAAGTTAACAGTATGCGGTTTGAAAATATCACAATTTGGGCGTTCGGAATTGCTGGTCAGTAGGTGCTCTTATATACAGTATACTGAATGTCTGTTAATATTCAGCTTAATAAACAATAGCTGTAAAGGCCATACAATATATTGTGTTTTGTGAATTCTGGCTGGCTGGCTGGCAGAGAGAGAGAGAGAGAGAGAGAGAGAGAGAGAGAGAGAGAGCGAGAGAGAGAGAGAGAGAGAGAGAGAGAGAGAGAGAACTTCTTATTTTTTATGAAACATAGCTTAATCATTAATTTGTGTGCAGGTCTGAAAGGATGAACCAACCAACCAAACTGTCTGACACAGGACCAACAGATCACTCAAATCAAATGTAATATAATTGTATTATAGAGGTTATGTACCAAAATGCATGTATACTAATCTAAGATATGTAAATTTAATGAACAGGTACATTTAACACTGCACATATATACATATATTTATGCAGGCTACAATTGCGTTCTATAGATTTGTCTAATACCCAATACCGTAGTGCTAAAGCTATTTGTACTTATTTAGTTTTTTTATTTGCCTGTGCATTGGTGCATGTGCAGTTGAATGTATTATATTATGTAGCAGGTGTATTTCAGGGTTAGTGTCAATCAGACATATACAGTATGTCTATAATCTTAGTGTAAATGCATTCTAATATGTGAAGAAACATTTCCCACATGAGAACCAATATGAACTAGTGGTGTATAAATGCTTAAATTAACAATAACAAAGACCAAATATAACCAAACCAAATAACAAACCACAATACATTTATTTTTTTAAGTGCAGGTTTATGATAAATATGCAATAAATGCCTCATATTGTAAACCTCCGACACCCTTTCGTGCCATTCGGCACCCTTGAGACCATCTTGATCTGGCAAGCTTCAGTTTAAGTGCCTGTTAGATTGGAATACATGCAAAAGGGTTTGCCGACCATATAACAATCAGCACCATCGGGGCTAGTTGAACGTTTTCCTGGGACGTCGTCAGCGTACGTCATACTGTACATGTTGGTTTCCACTGGTACTCTGGCTAATTCTAAACATTGTGATTGAGTGAGATAAGTCTAGTAGTCTTAACTGAAAAGACGTTTGATTGACATGTATTAGAACTGCCTTTATGACAAACGCTATGAATGTGTGGGTTCCAGACTGATAAATCACAAGATCAGTACTTATCACGAGGTTATCTTTGTAGTGGTGTTGTGTCAAATGCCTGTGCTTTAGATGACTGAAGAAAATGTCTCCAGTCTTACTGAAATAAATGGCACATCATCTTCTTTAATGTTTTATAATTTGATCATTCTCATTTATTGAACAAGAACAGGTTACTAGAAAGCCACATACCACATCCAATGCTTTTACCTGTACACTGATCATTTTAACTTCAAACAAGAATGTCAGATATTATATGTGTGGTTATATACTGTCAGCTAAGAGTTTATTAGACAGTGAATATTAACACTAATGCAAAACTAGCCTCAAACTACTGTATAGTTATGTTCTCATTGACACAATGTCTGAGGAGACAAATCTGGACCACTGAATATTCAGCACATGTAATTATTGTTAATTATAACTTGTGTCTTGTGTCTTTGTAGACTCGGGAGACCGCATGTGGCAACTCAATAATGCACACTGAAAAATATAGATTGATTTCTTGCTTTGATGCAGCCGTGGTGCGTGCTTGAACCAAAGGAATTATATTTATTGTTTAATTCCTCTTTATATGATAATTTAGGCCAGCCGCAACTCAACATACTAAATCTTCGCCCCTGCAGCAGGATGGCAAGAAATCTATTCTTAGCCAATTGAAATTAATGGAATGCACTGTTGGTGGAGGTCGCGTTTGTGGCGTTGTAGCATTGTAATGAACAACACATTAAAATGTGTTGGGAATGTCCTGCTTCCCATTGAATACAGCATAAGTCTCTCATAGTCAAGTCAAGTCTATCCTAGGAAACACATGGTTGAATTTATACAGAATATTTGCATATGTTTGCTGATTCAATGTGTGCAGTGTAGTGTTGTAGCCAAGACCATCTAAACCGAGACCAAGTCATGACCAAGAGCAGAGCGTTTTGAGGCAAGGTCAAGAGTTGGGACCAAATCAAGATCAAGACCAGGCCAGCGAGAGGTCCACACTGCATGACACACTTAAAATAACATGATGATGTGTTAGCAAATACAAATAGCATAGACAATGCACTCGCAATATAATGATATTCCCGCAGTGGTGGTCTTGACCGGTCTTGAAGTAAAATCCTGAGTCCTGTTTGTTCAAAAGAAAAAATGTGATCGATGCCCAAAACAAGATGGAGACCTTCAAAAAGTCAAGACCGGTCTTGAATTCTACAACACTAGGGCAGTGTGTGTATGTGTGTGACCAGAACATGTCTGTCTGTCTGTCATGTTCCTAGCTCTATGTCAAAAGAGACCATAAAGACCATCTGTGCAGTGAGAGCATTTCACCGCTGTAGACTGCTAACAAAGGTGGCACGATAATGCACTGCACTGACCGCAGAGCGCTCAGTGCAGTGACCCAGGAAGACGTGATTGTGTCATAACAGCCATCTGTGCTGTTGTCTATCGCTCTATTACAGTAATACACGTCTGCCAGTCTGGCTGTGCCACTCCAAGCAGACACCTAACATGACTATGTTCTATTTGCATACACACTTATGTGTGCACATGCCAATCATGCACACACACACACACACACACACACACACACACACACACACTATCTTGACCAATAATCTGTTCACAATCATTTTAATTTGTCCTGTGGGGCAGATCATCAAAGATTGCTTTTAATAAGTTAGATCATGTGGACCGGGGGCTGGGGTGGGGGGGGGTGGGGTTTGCAACAATTGTAACAGGAAACCAAACATAACTGTGTTTTTGCCATGATGTAATTATATTTCAATCGTGAAAATGAAAACCGTCAGAATGGGTTTTGGTATACTATAGTGGGCTGTTGGGGTGTGTAATTGAAACAGAAAAGGATTGTCTCGCATCAAAATGTTGCGGAAACCGCTCAATTGCTGTTAATCGTACACCGACGCCGGCATGCAGTGGTGACCAAAATCGCTGCCACGATCTCTAGAATTTAATAGTTTTATCTTAATTAGAATCCATGCAGGTTAGTGAGTGCAGACATTTCTTTCACCCACCCACCTTTCCCAGAATGCACTTCTGGTGCAAAAATCCACTTTTATTCTCCCCATTAATGCATTTTTTCTGGGACCATTGTGATATTGACTAGGGGCATTGATGTAATGGAGCACATCTGCAGTATGACAAACTAAAGTATAGCATCTTGTAGCAGTCATGTAGAGCAGTGGGACAAAGGTCACAGTAAGCTGATTTCATAATTGTAAGAACTATAAAAAGTTTGTGCTATATACATTTTGTGTACTTTCTTAGAAATGTGATAGTCATACTGCTCTGGTTGCCTATATAGGAGTGATTTTAGATTATCACACACACACACACACACACACACACACACACACACACACACACACACACACACACACACACACAGAGAGACATAGAGAGATAACTTATTTAATCTTAACTTACAAGCTGCACCACACAAAGTAAATAATGTAATTACTTCCGAAAAAAAATGTCACCATGACTGTCCAAACAACACATTTTCATAAACTCATGTTTTCTTAAAACTTTCTAGGTCATACATATTTGAATAAAAGGCATGATCTAATTTAACCCGAGTTCTGACCAAAGATTTACAAATAATTAGACAATCACAGTTGTTATCACCTTCCACTTTCCTTTTTCTACTAAAAGAAATAGCAAGAGAGTGAGAGAGAGAGAGAGATCTTCTAAATCACACTCTTTTGTTCTTAATGTTTTTCGGTGCTCTTTATAGGTGATAATGCATTTATATAAAAGTTGGTAATACATTTTGACACCCTTTATGTGTTCAACAATGTATTATGAGAGATAGAGTGTGTGTAAGGGGATAAAGACAGGTGCCGTTCTTTATTGCTCCGCAGTCTAAAGTGCATTGTGGGAAATGCAAACAACAATTATGACCGCAATGACAAATAGTTTTAGCCAGTTATTTCACAACACATAGCATAATGCTTTACTGTGCATTTTATGACAGCATTTTTCTTTCTTTAGACCTCCCCACTTCATAATCCATCCGCCTCTCCATTTACTGGAGGAGTTGCTTAGATTTGTGTGTTTATATTACCCCGTCCTTTTATTCTGTCCGCTAGAGCTATCATGTCTCCTGCCTTACGAGCCATGAAACCATACTCCTGAAAGGTTTACAGTCCTTAGTGGCAAAAAACACACACAAGAAAAAAAAAGATATATTGTGAATGACATGTTTCCCCTTGAATGTTACTACTGCAAACGGTATTACATGCAATTAAAGGCGCAGTGCTGTAGGTGGGATTTTCGAGCTATAAAGTTAGTCATTTGTTAGAAATGCCATAGAGCATAGATATCCATCATCTATCAGTCAGTGAAATGCTCTGTGAGAATATCTACTTTGGTCGATTTTACCATCTACCCAAAGACTCTGACAAATCTGTCTTTGCATGATTGCTTGGGCAACGTACCTTGCCTTCCAATCCCAGGAATGTGCATGAATGTACACATCTACAGTACGTACATCAATCGGCTTCACATCAGCAACCCAACATGTTTCAGAGAGAGGGCGCAAAGGAGGAAAGGGAGGATGTTTGGGATGCTGATTCTTGAGATCCTGCCACAGTATCTTTCCTTCATTTTTAGCTAGCTCTTGTTACAAATGTCAAACCTACAGTATACATGTTTTAAAGATTGGGTTAACAATTCTAATCCAATACACAATGACTCCTCACAATCCACTTAACTGTCCGATATAGGATAACTGAAGTAAAACCTGCATTGGCTCTGTAAATGGGAAAACAAACTGATTAAACTGATCAAAGTGGATTAGACTGAGCCACGCAACACAATTCCTGTCTCGGCAATGTGTGTCTAATGTGTGGGGTGGAGAGGAATTATATAAAACACAAACATTTGAATTTAGACTAGTCGATTAGTCTAAAAGTAAGAAATCTGTCAGAAAACAATCCAAATGTATCAGTCTATGAGGCTAAATATGTGCATGTCGGTCTCTCCCTACGGTACCTGCACTCTTATCAGCTCCTATGTCCGAGTGTGCCTTAGGAGACCCAGGTTTGAATCCAGCCCATGGTCATTTCCCAAACCTTCCCTATATCTTACTCCCACGCGCTTCCTATCTGTCTTCGCTGTCTTGTCACAAAAAAATCTATACTATATTCTGTACTGTATCTATATTCTTTGTGTGCTTCAAATTGAAATGAATATAGCTATTTTACAAACATACCTGATACTAAAACTAAATGTAACTATAATTTACTGTAACATCTATTCCTTTTTATTGAGAAGCAATTGTTTCACATACCTGAAAATGCTAATGCTGTTTGTTTCGTGTCTTTGTGTGTGGGTGGGAGGGGGCTTTCTGAACACTGTTCATTTTCCTAGACGTTTTTTTCCCCATCTCATTGTATGATCTGGCCTGTCCCTCTCATCATCTAATAGCAGCACAGCACAACAAGTAGCTCTTACATTCGCCACCTCTCTTTGTGCTCAGAACTTGGCTTGTTTATTTGTTTCTTTTGTGTTTTTGTCTCTGATGCTGAAGACGAAGGGGTCTGCTCTTTGGCCCTGTAGCACTGGACCACTTTCCAGCACTTCAATTTCCGCTAAATGAAAGACGAATGTGCCTAATTATCCAAGCAGCAAGCACAGTGTAAATGGTTGATTTTGGCTGTAGGGCATGTCTCATCTGGCAGGCTGTAAATATTGACTGTAGTAGATTGGATGCAGCCAGTCGCAACGAAGCAGCCGGTGACAGCCACTGTGTTCTTCCCATCAACATATTCCTTCACCGTAATGTCACTTTATTGTGCATGTGTGTAGTGTCTGTGTGTGTATACAGTACACCAAGCTATTTCCCAGCACTGTGTTTGATGTCGGTTAGGAGGTTTTTATCTTACGTTTTGTGGAGCGGTCTCAAGACGCCGGTCACAAAATGGTCGCAAAACAGCTGTGGAACATAGGCTCAGGCTGCAATCTCCACCCATGTTAGCAGATCCACTTGTTTACACTGCCCGATAAGCTTTTGCTCCTGAGTCCATGTGCCGCCAAGGATGTCACAAAACTAAATTGATACACATACTTACAGTATAGAACTAGACAACATACAAAATACATGTCAGATCTCCCTTCAAATCAATTTAAAAAGAAAGTGCAACAGTATAGAGTAGATATAATAAGCATAAATACAGTGCTGCAGGAAACCTTAGAAGAAAAAAAATCTAACAATGCTCTTGCTCCAATAGAGCTGCTTTATCCCTGTTGTCTTTAACTAGGACATGTACTGTACTGTACTGTACTGTATGGTGTGTGTGTGTGCGCGTGTGTGAGTGAGTGACAGGTCGCCAGGCTGTAGCTACTGTTTGAGCTGCAGCATCTCTGTGATGTGGACGTAAGCGGAGGGATGTGTCTCTGCTGGGAATTGATGTGTGCTTGTGGAGGGAGCGAAGGCAACCCAGAAAACAGCTGTTTGGCACTGGAACTAGCTTCCGTGATCTTGCCTCTATAGGAGAGGGATAAAACGGTCAGAGAGAGGAGATAGATAAAATAGACAATGTGCTTAAACATATGTAATATTAGCCTTGTGTGTGGAATAATCAGTTATATGCAACAACCCGTCTCATTTTGGAGAAACATGTATGAAAGCACATGTTATGGAATAAAGGATAGGCCCTGTGCTTCACATGTTATGGAACAAAGGATAAGCCCTGTGCCTAACATGTTAACATGTTATGGAAAAAAGGATAGGCCCTGTGCCTCACATGTTATTGAACAAAGGATAGGCCCTGTGCCTCACATGTTATTGAACAAAGGATAGGCCCTGTGCATAACATGTTATGAAGCAAAGGATAAGCCCTGTGCCTAACATGTTAACATGTTATGGAACAAAGGATAGGCCTTGTGCCTCACATGTTATTGAACAAAGGATAGGCCCTGTGCATAACATGTTATGAAGCAAAGGATAGGCCCTGTGCCTAACATGTTATGGAGCAAAGGCTAGGCCCTATTCCTCACATGTTATGGAACAAAGGATAGGCCCTGTGCCTAACATGTTATGGAACAAAGGATATGCCCTGTGCCTCACA
>JAOEGT010042872.1:0-12346 GCA_025447795.1 Speoplatyrhinus poulsoni | reverse complement strand
TGACTATAGTGTGTGTCTGACTATAGCGTCAACACCGTCTGCGTGACTATAGTGTGTGTCTGACTATAGCGTCAACACCGTCTGCGTGACTATTGTGTGTGTCTGACTATAGCGTCAACACCGTCTGCGTGACTATAGTGTGTGTCTGACTATAGCGTCCAACACCGTCTGCGTGACTATAGTGTGACTATAGCGTCAACACCGCGTGACTAAATGTGAGAAGGAACACCAGAGTGTACATATGACAACGTGAGGATGCAGCACTTAAACCCCCCCTTCGTCCACCACCACCACGCTAGCTAAAGCTCATCAACCTCCGACATGGCGCCAGTGGTGTGTGTGTGTGTGTGTGTGTGTGTGTCGGGCGGGGGGGCATTTTGGAGCAGCCGACACATCATGGCGTTTTGGAGGAAATGAGCATGGACGTCTGGCTGCAGAATTTCAGATGACCACACACACACACACACCAGCTACACACACACACACACACACACACACACACACACACACACACACACCACCTCCACCGCTAATCCGTCTCATTTGGCATTTTTGTAAACAAACACACAGCAAAATAACATTTAAAGCAAAACGTGCATGCACATGTGCCAGGCTGGCGGCGTCTCCATGGTAATTCTCCGCATGTATTACCATGTCAATACCGGGTGGAGTCAAAACAAAACGACAACCAGAGCCACGGAAATAACAGAGTTATGACAACAGAAGTTGAATTTGTCAACGGTCACATAGCAAAACCTATGGCACAATAGTTCCGGGAAGGGTTTGGGGGGCAGATTTAGCAGATTTTACACACACACACACACACACACACACACACACACACAATATTAGTAGTCAATAAATGCACTAAGTTACATTTAAAATAAATTATGTATAGGGTACTTTTAGTATTTAGGCTAACTTCCGGGAACTATTTTGAAGCTCCACGATCCACCACTGCTGTGAAAAAAAACGACCCATTGGAGTGAACGAAGATGACGTAACTGTTATTTCCATGGCTCTGACGACAACTACAGTCTGCCATGGCAACCCTTCAAGAGCCTCCATACAAATGTACAGACAAGCTCTTTGGCTGGATGGGCTGGGTGAATAATATCGTCTCTGTGCCTTCCCGGTGGCGTGCTGTCGTTGACTGGAGCGTTTCATTCGTGTTTTAAGGCCACCTTATGCTTCTGCTACGCCGTAACCTACGGACAGGGCGTGAGCTACGGATATGGTGTAACCTGCGCCGTAGCCTGACGCGCACCTCTCCAAAAATGTTACTAACCGCCCCTCTGTCGACGCAGCCAAAAACCGTCTTGTGGATGCAAGCCCATATGTCAGGGTGCTTTGGAATTATGTTTCAACAACAATGTCATGTACATGCAAAGACTGTCTCTCTTTGACAATCCTGGTATAATTAGTAGTAGTAGAGTCGCTGAAAAGACTTGAGCGTTATTAACCAAGACTTGACAAGACAAGGATTTCCCTATGGGATTTTCTTGTTGTTCCGACAGAAAAAAAAAACAGTCGGAATATTTTGATATGTTCATTTCAAAACGTTTACACACTGTGTTCCATTTCAAGAGCATAATCAAGACATGGCACTTCCCGTATTAGTGGGGCTTTGCATGCAGTCGACGCGCACAAAACCGTGTGGCCGAGCGCATAAGTATAATATGACGGCGTAGACTACCCCGTAGCCTCGACGCAGAGGCAGAGCCACGGCCATATGTGGCTCCAACAGTCAATAGGATTATCAGATGATCCAATGAACATGAGGCCTTGCGAACGTGCCTAGCCAGAGAGACGACGGAATGCTGGCGAAGCCTCGCTATCCTATCTCCAAAGAATCAGAGGAGCAGTGTGTGTGTGTGTTTGCGCGCGCTTATGTGCATGAAACCTGGCAGAAAAGCTCCATGGAATTTATGTGGACATTTCTGTACCAGTGTGGAAAACCCGGACTGTAAAGAGCTAAACTAAATGGTTTTACACAGAGAAATAAATAAATATATAAATAAATCCTGTGTAAAGCCACTAAATAAATAAATAAATAAATAAATAAATAAAACCAATCATGTGTAATGCAACCAAATTTTGTGTTCATATTTGTTGTTAAGTCGACCAGTAAATGGCCACAGGAAAACAAGCTCTTAAACCATGTAGAAGAGAAAAAGAAGATAATTAAAAGTCTAGACTAATAATAATACTAATAATAACGACAATTTACTGAATCTCCGCTGGCAGGAGGTTCAAGGGAAAGGGGTCAGCTGTGGATCAGCTACCTCGCAGGAGTTGTGTGTCTTGCCTGAGGACATGAGAGTGGGGCAGGAGCCTGCTGACACAGACCGTCTGGATCAAAGATGGCAGCCACGCTGCTCCGAACGAGGCCCCTTGTTATCGACGGACAGTATTCCGTCAAGGTCTGTTACCGGCAGCTTTACCCTTTTGACGTTTTATCCATATCCTCCCTTTACTACTTCGCTATATTACATTTTCTCCTCCATTTTCCATTTCTACAATTATGCTGCCGTTTAGTTGATAGTTTCTCTTCCTGTCCTACACCATGTTGCCCTTCACTTCAGATTCATTGTTTATTTTATCCTTTAACTGGTAAAGGACCTTTCGTCAGCAGCGAGTTAGCCACGCCCATGGGCAGGTCTGTCGGACAGCTGACCCACATGGCTCTGAGCTGACCACAACATCAGAGACGACCAACATTGTGTCATTAACAATAACGGGAGAAATCGGGGAAACGGCAGAATATGCTGTAGCTACATGATGGTTTCAGTTTCGCATTTAAATCTAGTAGCCTACCATTTAATTTAAAACTAATAAAACAGTTTACTGTCTGCAGCCGGTACATTCCCATGCCGAACGCAGCTATTCTTGTTTATCCGACAATGTGGCGCGGAGCAACCTATTTCGACCTTCTGATTAGTCAGATTGTCTGTCAATCATACTCTGGCATAGGGACCCCCCAACCCTTGTTCTAGAGGGCCGCTGCCCTGCACGTTTTAGACGTCTCCCTGCTCCAACACAGCTGATTCAACTGAATGGGTCGTTATTGTTGAAATACAAAGTACCGGTAAACCAGATCTAGAAAATAAGCGAAAAGAACTACAAGTATTTCGGGGTCCATGTCACTGTTGCCTAGTAACAATCTCCATGCGACTTAACCACTTGAACGCAAGGCTTTAGTGTGCACGACTTCGCATGTCGTAGTCACGAGCTCACGCGTTCCATTTGAACGCTGCATTATAATCAGCTGTGTTGGAGCAGGGAGACATCTACAACATGCAGGGCAGTGGCCCTCTAGGACCAGGGTTGGGGAACCCTGCTCTGGCGAAAGGTCAATTCCACAGTCCAGTCCAGGGTGTGTCATCTTACTCATCGTGCTCTGCTTTGACCGTCGATGACAGAACATCATATCACGTGGAAAGTGTCCTCGAAGCAAGAGTTTTCAAAAAAGAACACTTTTCTCTCACGGAGCCTTCGAGCTCAAATCACAACGGTGTCGCTCTGCTGTCAAAATGCGTTGTGATGCAAAACGTGGCGCTGCGGCTTTGTTGATATGAGCGGTGTTCACCACTTTGTTTATGTTGCAGACAGGGCTGTGTAGGAATACAACATTTTATCAACACGCACAGAGAACGGTAAGCTTTCAAAATGCAAGGAGATATTTGTTGAATTTGACCAAAAAAAGCGTATTAGCTTACATTTAGCTTGCAATAGCTGACTCTACCTTTAAGGCCCCGATCACACCGATACGCGTCGCTAAAGGCTCGGCCGCTTCAAAAGCGCGTTGATAAACCCCCGATCACACAGAGATGCCCTGCCTGGGCCAAAGAGAAAGGCTGCCTGGGCCAACTGGCACATTGACGAGCAACACGGCTCAACGAGCCTTGCCCTGAAAAGTTTAATATTTTAACTTTTATGCGCGTAAAAGAGCACATGCCAGTCGCGCCGTGGGAAAACAATGGCTTTGCTAGCGACGCGTCTCGGTGTGATCGGGCCCTAAGAGTGTAAATCCACACAAATAGAGATGTGTGGCTTTTTAAAAAAGAACTGGGCGTGTGTGTCCAAAGGGAGGGCATTGTAGCCGCCACACAGCGAGGGCAGTACAACAGACGAGACAAGACACACATCACGTGTGTGTGTGCGATGTGTGGGACAACGCAGCGAAACAAGCGCACACATGCACGCACCAGGCCGAGCTGTATAACGTTAGCTGAAAGGGCCGCCGCCCGCTCGAGCACAGCCAATATTCCACACGCCAGCTTTGCTTTAGCAGGTGATACGTGGATGGTGGCTGGCTGTGGCATAAGAGACGGGCCAAGGCCATAGATAGCCAGCCCACCGGAACAACACACAACACAGGGAAGATATACAGGAGGCAGGCAGGCAGGCAGGCAGGCAGGCAGGCAGAGCATGAAATAAGCTCTGGGAGCAGAGAGCATGGTTATACACTGTTTGGCTCCTGGCTGTATAAAGTGACAGTGAGAGAGCTAGTGTCATTACAGGGGAGTACTTTAACGCCCTCGTAACGTTATGGTTTTTCCATATACCGTATACGTGCATAATGTAAACATTTAGCGCCACTTCTCTAATTGTGGAGAGAAACCTTGTTTAAAGGTAGGTTATTGGACGAAACACACACACACACACACACACAATGTTACATGAACCCATCTTAACTCCACTCTGCAGACATTGACATACAAGTACATGTTACCCCCTATACCCAGAGCCATGTAGAGAGAGAGTCGTGTCATCTCCGTTCACTCCAATGGACAGTTTTTTTTTTTTTCACAACAATGGCGGATCGTGGAGCATCAAAATAGTTCCCGTAAGTTAGCCTAGTACTAAAAAATCTATTTCAAATTTAAGTCAGTGTATTTATTGACTACTAATTACCAAAAAATTTATATTATTTTTATATATATATATATATATATATATATATTTATATATACATATATACATATATACACACACATTTTTTTAATTGCCCACCAAGCACTTCGGGGAACTATTGTTCCAACCGTTGCCAATTTCAAACTTCCGTTGGCGTAACTGTTATTTCCATGGCTCTGTCTATAGGTATAAAAAAAAGGTATAAGCGATTCTAAGCTGATACACGCTAGCTGTCCATTCTGTGCGTGCGGGGAAAAAAAACCTAAATAATTGGATGTTTCTACAGAGCCCTGGCACCGTCAATAGGAAGTTCAACAAAGTGGCGTGCAGACCACACAACTATATCTTAGCCTTTGTGATGCGTTTCCAATGTGTGTGGGCGGAGCTTCTGAGGGAGCACCCTATGTCAACAAGCTTTTTCCATAATGACTGACATATATACATATACATATGTTTCAGTATACTGTGCTGAAGTTGCAGGCTACTACAAATGATAACTCACAAGCAGACACACTAATGAACTCTATTATTGCTTTTTTTGGTTGTTTTTTAACTAATAGTTAAACTGGTGAGTGGGGAGGAAAAGGCTTCAACCTTACATAAGGACTTGATAAAGCAGCTGCCATCGAGGAACGGCTTGTAGGAGAATAAACAGTAATGACATTTGATAAGCCAAGCTGTACACTTGAAAGAAATGCATTCCCAGGGGGCAACAAACGGTAGAACCACAGCTTTCTCCTTGAATTACGTCCACAAGAACAGACACCAAACAAAAGCCCAAGTAGCAGTATGCATTCATTATATATTAATTATGATATATATATAAATGATAAGCAAGGCTGTGATACACATTTCTATTATGCTCTTTAAAAATTCCATTCATCAGTGATGGAAAGCCACAGCTTCAATAAGAAAAAAAAAAACAACAAATGTAATAAAAGGATATGTTTTTAGCCCGAGGGGGCTTCGCCGCAGATTCATTTTAGTAAAAAGAGCGGCAATTTCCCAATTCCCCCGGCTCCCAGTGGAAATGGCGTCATGCCATTTAGTGTACAGACTATTTGAAGAGATCAATTCGGCGTGTCAAATTCAGCCAATAAATCTGTCCCCTTGGCGTCTGAATCACCTCACAGGAACAGCTATAAGCAAGTTATGTCAGATGAGCAGTCAGTACTCTGATAGAGCATAGACCAGGCCACAGAAGATGTAAACAGCCCTGAAACTATAATGAATTCTCAACCATTATGCATTGGCAATAATCTACTGCCTGTTATTAAGCAAAACACATTTCCATATGGTGTAAAAAACAAACAATGATTTTCATGTGATGTGTTTGGGGCATAGCGTCACAAGCTCATGAAGTGAGAACAACATTGCAGACACCTCTTTAATCTAAAACCGCTGATTGGGACCAATGTGTGAAGTCTTCCTGGAGCTGCGGTGACAGGGAAAGGCGTCCCAATCCGGACTATGCTTAGTCAAACAGTTCCCCGGGGACAGTTGGGCACTGGAGCCGCTGGCAAAGAAAAAGGCAAAAAAAAAAACTATGGCAACCAAAACAGGTGTGACATTGAAATTAATTAGGCTAACGCAGCATATCCGCGTACTTTCCTTTTCACTGACTGTTCCCTAGCCAGGTTCATCATTATCGTCGGCAATCAGGCATGTGTGCTCGACACCAATTTTGATATGGCATCACCTAATTGAGATTAAACAGCTGCTTTCTCAGGCGGGGTGTGTGCGCCTGTACGCGCGTATGTGCACGTGTGTGTTCTAGATGGAAGATGAACGGCAGCCTGTAGGACGATTCTGGAAGTAAATGCCCCTTTACGTACAATAGCAGGACTGCCCGGGGCTGGGTGGAGGGTGTTTGGATGGGTAACATTTGGCAGAGCTGTTGGTGAGGACCTGGAACCACTGGAAGATCTGTTAAGATGTTAGATGTTGTGGTTTTAAGCGCGCCCACATCCCCGCCCCCATCCCCTCTACCCAAAGAACATGACATGGCCAGTCCCTCTCAGAACGGGAGACATCATTTTGATCTCTTGACTTCCTCGTTTTAAAAATGGGCAATGACAAAAATGAAGTTCTCTGAAAATATCTATTTTTCTCTGAAAATATTTATTTTGGACGCTTCTAACATATTGTTCACAGCAAGCTGTGACAGTAGCCATGACTACTGTTATCACCCCTGGATTAAAAGCTATAGTTCGCGTTGAGAAGCTTTCCACAGAAGGATAGTGCCCATTTCTATTTTTTTTACATGTTTTACACCTCTTTGAAATAGAGTACCATTACCAGCCAGAGATATATACCACTCTACAGAGATGATAGCTATCTCTTTGTGAAATGGAACAAAGACAGATGAGTTTCTGAAGTTAAAGTCACATGAATTACAGCAGTAAGCCACATCACTCTACTTTGATATCAGACTAGAAAGTGCATTTTCAAATGCACAATACACTCAACTGGATTCAAATCTGTACCCACACGCCACACAGACAAACGCAAACACAGTACTACGATGTACTAGATGTCAAACGAAAACCATGATGACTCGCAGTTTAAGGGTAGATTGGGTCGACCACAAATAGGCTATGAATTGGTAGCCGATTGACTTCAACATAATAGGCGGAGTCTTCTAAAACACCCACTCCCCGGGACAAATCGACGGCACAAGCAAATACCTTGTCAAAATACAGTCAACAGACGAGTTTAAGAGCTGTTACTTATAACAATACAATTTTGGGGTCATGGAGGGCAATATAATATTACAGTTTTGGTGTGACAAGGCAAATTATTAACCATTCTGCAGAAACAGAAAACACAAGGCATGAGATGTCCACGATCAATTAGAGTTTATCTGGCCATCAAGTGCGATCCACTAGTGCGTCTGTCCGGTAATCCATCGGAAAAGTGACTGCAGCGAAAAAACAAATCAGCGCATCGGGCTCAGCTGTAATGTCACGACGGTAGCCGATCATATTTGGACCTACCAGTCTGATTTTCCCCCGTGTCCCTTTCGCAGCACAACTTGTCCTGGCGCGGCGCGGTCAGTCTTCCACGGTGCTCACAGCTCTGTGTGCGTGCTGGCGCTGCCTTCCCATCTTCTCTCTGAAGGAGCAGGGGGGCGGGGGGGGGGGGGCCGGTGAAGCCGACTGCAGAGAGCCGCAGCTGACTTCGGAGCTGTCCAATCAGCACCCCGTTTACGAGGCGCATCGCAGCCAATCATTCAGGTAGGTAGCGAGGAGAACGCTGATTCGTTTAGCGGCGTTGAATTTCATGGCGTTCGAGGTAGACGCGATCTAATGGCTTTTGGGGCAAAATATGCCCCAGTACCACTTAACTGAAGGGGTGATTTCATATAGGCCTAGGCAGAGCCATGGAAATAACAGAGTTGCGCCATCTCCGTTCACTCCAATGGACCGTTTTTTCACATAAACGGAGCCTCAAAATAGTTCACGGAAGTTAGCCTAAATACTAAAAGTACCCTATAAATTCTATTTTAAATGTAAATCGGTGCATTTATTGACTACTAATTATCAAAAAAACTAAGTTAATATATATATATATTTACTCAAATTGCCCACCTGGAACTGTAGTGCCATAGGTTTTGTCTCTCAATGAACCATGTGACCGTTGACAATTTTGAACATCCGTTGGCGTAACTGTGTTATTTCCATGGCTCTGGGCCTAGGCTAGTAGGCAACTGCACCACTTTATTACTGGAACACTACTGTTTTGTGTTAGGAATTGGCCTTGAAACCAGTGCTACGAAAACATTGCTTTGGTTTGAAACTCAGTGTCATGCCCTGCCCATGTGTGTGAGTGGCGTGCGTTCCTCTCCGCTCCTGGCCCTAGAACACCCATTTGCCATCTGGTGGCTTTTATTGGTGTCTGGATGTCACGGTGACAGTGATAACGGCTGTTCAACCTTTTTGTCTGAGTGATAGTGGAAAGTGCTGACACAAGCATTTCTAAAAGCCCTGTTCTCTAAAGATCCGAACAGCTTTGGGGTAAATAAAATCTTAATTGTGAAATCAAGGACATGAACTCCAGCTCCAATTAGGAAGATATGTCAATCACGACACAAATGCAGCTTCAGAGAGTCTCTGCATGTATTTCGCTAATGAAATTAACGTGATAAGTTTATATATTTCGCCCTCAGTAGCCAATTACATCACACACGCCACCGTACTATATCTAGGAAATTAATAATAATAAAAAAGACCAGACAATGGTGACAAAAGCCACATAATGGGAACAATCAGTAACTCCCCACAACCTGCTGCCTGCCTTAGTGAAAATCAATAGGACTTTAGCCAAGAGATCTCCTTTGGAATGGGTAATATGGCCTCGCTATAGATCAGGAAACGAGACTTCACAATGAGATACAGCTCAGTGCCATTACCACCCTCCTCTGTCTGTGAACCTGCTGCTGTGAAAAGGCGTGTAGCGTAGACTTTATGATGCTTTATTTCCACCGAGACATAAACAACAGGGATGGAAAAGGAAAAAAAGCTTTATTGACAATCTAAAGAAAGCTTGACAGCCATTCCTTCAAAGCAACAAAGGAGAAACGCCATTTGAAAGTCATGAACAGGCGTTGCGTGTTGCAAATATAGCCCCCCGTGACAGTAAAATAAAGTAGATTAAAATGAGTATACCAGCTAGAACACAACAACATACTGTAGATCCACTTTTAATCCTACCTATTCTTCGCACACCAGGTGCATTTAAAAAGCATCCAAAGGAGGAGAAAGAAAAAAAATATAAAGCAAAAAATTACCTCAAAACATTTAAAGTACAAATGAAGAAAAATAAACAGATTACATCAGCTCAGTTCATCTCTCCATGGACATTGTATGTGAAGCTGCTTGCGGACAAACAAGCCGTCATCGAATCCAGGACGTTTTAATCGTCATCATCGTCGTCGTAGTGTCTGTT
The DNA here is from genome assembly GCA_025447795.1 of Speoplatyrhinus poulsoni. Classification (NCBI taxonomy): domain Eukaryota; kingdom Metazoa; phylum Chordata; class Actinopteri; order Percopsiformes; family Amblyopsidae; genus Speoplatyrhinus; species Speoplatyrhinus poulsoni. The sequence goes on along the minus strand of JAOEGT010042872.1, from coordinate 2,482 downwards.
CCTTTTTATGCGTTCTTCCACCGTCAGAGAATCGTCACCGTCATCCACCCACAAAGAAGAATCCTCGCCCGCGCTGGGGTTCGAAGTCCAGGCAACCTCGGGCTTTGTCTGGTCTTTGCTTTCGTTCAGTCCTATTCCAAAATCCAAGAGATCGTCCAGCATCGACATGGGAGTCGCCTCGCTACCATGGTGACCGAAGATGTTGGATGTAAAATCGGACAGCAGGTCGGAGCTGCTGGTGCTGAGGCCGGCGAAGATGTCCTCCAGGAAGCTCGAGGAGCTTAGCTCTGCCTCAGGAGCCTTGACTCCCAAAGGGGACGTTTTCCCGTCTGTCTCGGGAAAGAAGAGGAATTCACAGCTGCCGTCCGCGGGGGTCAAACATTGGGCACCCGCTGGCACGGCGAACGCGTCGTCCCTCTGCGCCAGTTGCAGCAGGTCGGTCAGCATCCATTTTGGTTCTTCGTCACTCCCGTCGCCATCGGCTACTAAGAGCCCTGCTGCTGAGGTTGAACCCGGCAAATCATCAAGCTCGTCGGGTCCTTGACAAGCGCCACGGTTGAGTGACAGTGGGTTAATGTTGTTGTTGTTGTTGGAATTCACATTCGCCGCCTGTCCCACCGCCACCTCCCCGTCGATAACCGTGACCTTAACATCAGCCCCACCCTCCTCACTCGCTTTCTCCACCTCCTCCTGGTGCCCATTCACTTTCACCTCTTCTCCTCCTCCCTTCTGTTCACCTTTCTCAGCCTCCTTCACACTTCTCTCTCTTTTGCCTTCGTTTCCTCCTCGCTCGGCCTCTGGCTGTGCGTTTTCCTCTGCTGCCGGAGCCCCCTCCTCTGGTGTCGGTACGACCTCTGTGACCTCCACCGTCGCCGCTGTGGCATTTTCCCTGGCTTCCTCTGCCACAGCCACGGGATTATTAGCGTTCTCTAATGGAGGCTTCACTGGCTGGCTTTGGTGTTCCTCCCTCTGTGGCGAACCCTCTTGTTGGGGGGGCCACGCTGGCTTAACCAGCTTCAGCTCATCCTCAACGTTAAAGGGTTTCTTGGGGACGTCTGTTTGAGGGGGCCACACTACCGAAATCCTACTGGCGGGCTTTTTGTCTTCGTCTGTGGTGTGGTGTGCGGAAATGACGTTGCCCTGGGCGACGGAATCTCTGGAGTCTACGCTGGTCTTCTCCGGTGTGGGGGATTTTATCTTGGGCCTTTCAGCGGGATTGTGCTGGTTCTTGACATTCCATAATTCCTTGTGTGGTGTCTGTCCGAACCCTTCGTCGTAATTTCCCTTAGACTTGAACAGTTGTTTGTAGTGTGGCGTGCAGTACATGTGTCCATGGAGAGAGGCATAGTTGCCAAGGCTACAATACAAAATAAATAAAACATTTAAAAGGGCTGTTCAGTAAGTGTAATAATCATTAAAAAAAATGGGGGGAGAAGATGACTGGGTAGAAAGGTTTGACCTTAGCTTTCCTTTGCAGTGCTCACAGCGGAAGCAGCTCTTATGGAAGTTGTGTTTGTCCGCGATCAGCGACTCCATGGGATAGACCCTCTTCCGACACGCCGTGCATAGTTCGGACTCTGGAACTCGTATTTTCTGCAGAAACAGAATTTATAATAATGCAAACTTTATCTTGATACAGTATAGGCAAACAAGAACACATTCATAAAAGCAGCACATGCATTTGGTGCTTAGACATTATCATCTATCATGATAATAATGATAATAATCACATTTTAATATCATACATTATAATAATCAATATAGATTTACCAGTTTATCTAATTATCGCTAACATTTCAGTTAGGTTTAGGGAAGTGGAGCAAGAGATACTGTAAATATATAAGTAGTTTATTGATCTCATTTGGAAAGATACTGTTAAGAAGAATTGCTGTATATTATATCACTTCGCTAAACCTGTGAAAAGCAATATGGTTATTAAAGCATTCTGAATGTTCATTGTGTTTTAGTTACACTTTTGTCATATTATCACACAAATAAAATGTATATAGGCATAACACTGCACACACTTCATGCTGGTTACATCTCAATCATAAGAGTAGAACATTATCTTCAAGCGAACATTACATCACCCATTAATATTAATTCAAAATTTTCATCATCATTCATCAAGCACTCATGAACAAATTCTGTGCATAACTGCATGTACCAGAAATATGGTATTGGTGTTTAATTTAGTGGTTACAAAATTAATGTAAAAAAAATTAATGGCAAAAAGGGAAGCGGTAAAATAAATCAGCCGCTGTCAGTTCTGAGAGTTCTCTCAACTGCAACTGACACTTCACATTACTAATTTGTAACACACACACACACACACACACACACACACACACACACGTCATGTTAAATACTTTACACCATGTTAAACACACCTCTCCGGGAACCATCACCTTATCGTGGTTGAGAGGTTTGGGTGTCCCTATGAACCTGAGGGCTGTGTTGTCTGGAGCCTAGTGCTCCTGGT
>JAOEGT010042861.1:0-38099 GCA_025447795.1 Speoplatyrhinus poulsoni | reverse complement strand
TATATATATATATATATATATATATATATATATATATATATATATATAATGCAATACCAAGCACAGTTGGGTCATTAGTACTGTAGGGCGACTGTGGGACTAAATGTTTATGGTGAAGAAAATGATAATCATGCGTATAGACTTTATAAAGCATTAACTTATTGAGTAGTCTAGTTGTGGTGTGTTTATACATCACATCCCAGTTGAGGCAGCAGCTAAACAAAATTGCAAGCTGTTCAAAAGCATCCATGTTACCTGAGTCATTGTTGTGGGAGGTAATGAACTGAAGGGAGGCCTTGGGGCTCTTCAGGCGGACCTGTGCCCAGTAGGAGACCGCCTGGAGCTCCACGGTGTAAGTGGTGTTTGCTTGCAGGCCCTCCAGCTCCACCCAGGTTTGTGCCTGTGACAACACAACACAGCCATTGCTGACAGACGGTCATACATGGAGACACATGACTGTCACATCAGTCCAGAGACGCATCCCACGTCACTAGTACCACCCCATCCCCCCGCTTCCCGATCCACCTTTTGGAAGTTTTACTCAGCCCCGGACGGGCTCGACCAGGCCCAGCTCTGCGGGGAAGGCCTGGATATTGGGAACACGTGGGGAGTTTCTGGTCTTAAGAGCCTGGCGAGGGGTGACATGTTATTGAAGCATCCCAGGGTTTCCCCATTGTGAGCTTGACTCCCAGCATTCCACCGCCAGCGTGGGGCTGATGACTTCTAGTTACTGACCGAGCATGTTTTGACATTCCTCCACCGGCGGGTTGCTTTCAAAGCCCCGAGGTGCCAAAGTGGAAGGCGGTAGTACATGTGTCCGGAGGTGTCTGGTGTCTCCCACCTTCTGGCATCTTCCACACTACATCTGCTCTGTATTTGAAAAAACTAATTCAGGAGAGGGCTCTATAGGCGTGCTTGTGCAGTCACTGTCTGGCTAATATGTCTTTCTGTCAATGGCTTTAATGCGGTGGTTTTCAAGCTTTCTGGGCCAAAATCCCCAAAAGTGAGTTGAGCCGACCCTCCTTGATATACGTGCCTGGAATTCCCCTCGTGGTTGAAACCAGAGTAACAAGAAGTGCTATGGGGCTGGAACGTCTCCCTACTCTTCTCCTACAGGGCTTAAATTTGTGTGTAGAACTTTAACACAATCGTGGAGTGAACCTTTAACTGCATGGTATTGAAATCATCTTTTGAGCCTTGGGGGATTTTGGACCAACCTGAGGAGCCATATGGTTTGCTATACACAACCATCTGCGAAGCCGTTCATTGAAACTGTTAAGAGAAACATACGTGGCAGGTGATTGGATGAACTGAACGAATTGTCTATCACTGTCGGTTAATGTCACACATCATCATCATTATCATTATTATTATTACTACTACAACATTTGGTCAAAGCCGCTGTGGTTCTGACTCAAGAAGAACGATCTCAAGCTGTCCAGACTGATTCTTGCGGCGAGAATCAGACTGAATCTTGCGAGGTTAGGATGGTCTCACGAGGCTAATTTCGGACCACACGTTCACTTCTCCTTATGGTATTATAGAATTAAGCTAGTGGGCCACAAAATGTTTTCAGGTGCCTATTTGATGTCTTGGCAGTTTTTGTTGAAATCTAGGCAGAAATAGCATGTGATTCCAAGCTTCTAGTGACAGGTCTTTGAAGAGCAATAGATGAATTCTGATTCATTGCGACTGAATTCTGATTTATCTGTGTTGATCAGGATCAGATGATCTGCTCTGCTTTCATCCATGTGTGGCTGTCAAGCAGAGAACAGGCCATTGTGTCAATCTGCGTATGACATGATATAGCCTGTAGCAAGTCAGTGTAATAACATGCAATTGCCTTTGCCATGTTTATTTTCTTCTCTCACTGTGTGCCAGTGATGTGTTGAGGCTGGAGGAGGAGGATGTCATAATGGGCTTTGGACGAGTGCCACTAATCTGGGAGAGAGAGAGAGGGGGGGGAGGGGGGAAGAGAGAGAGGGAGGGAGAGAGAGAGAGAGAGAGAGGGGGGGTGGAGAGAGAGAGAGAGAGAGAGAATGGGTGGGGAAATTACCCCGTTGGTGGTCTTTCTCCTCTTCTTCTTGGTGGGCACCATAGACCTGCCCAGGAGAGTCCAGCTCCAGAACACTTTGTAGTGGTGGATGGGGATGTCGGGCTCCTCGGGCACGGTCCAGTTGAGACGGACCAGCACCTGGCCTTCGTCGCCCAGCGTCATGTTGGCGACCCGGAGGCTGGCTGGACGCGGAGGGGCAGAGGGATCTGAAGGCACAGCGGCAACAAACACACAGTCGGTCAGACACACACCGTAACGCCTATACCTGCCAGGTAGATGTACATGCTCCTGACTCTACTGACTCTAACTCATATTTATCAAGCATAATAGGCATAATAACACCAATGATATTTGTACAATTTCTAATTTTATTTAACATTTAACAAAAGTTTTATTTAGCCAGGATGTGCCTTGAGATTAAACTGAATGTTATTCAAAAGAGACTTGGCACCATTACAAAATCAACACATTTCTAAAATAATACTTTGCAGGTGAATATACTACTGTATGTCACGTGTTATTGTTTGCAGTGCAAGGGGGTCGCAATGATGATGGGCAAAGTAATTAGTCCTCCCTTGACGATTTGTCAACAGATGTTATGACAGGTGTCATGTCACGTCTAGGACGGCGTTCGGCGGGACACAGGGCACAGGTCAGAGGTCAACGCACACATGCTACTCTACCTGGTTCTACGCTCACATTCCTCCACTCTCTGGCATGCTACTCTGTGTGTGTGTGTGTGTGTGTTACAGTATGTAGACAACTTCATACTGCATGTGTGTGTTTGTGTATATATATATATATATATATATATACATATACATATATATATGTGTATATGTGTGTGTGTCTGTATGTTTGTATATAGATTTGTGTGTGTGTGTGTGTGTGTGTGTTTTGGCTTGTATTCTGTGTTTATGTGTGTCCATGCATGTGCAACTGCTTGCTTGTGTGTGTGCATGTGTGTGTGCATGTGTGTGTGTGTTTTGGCTTTTATTCTGTGTTTGTGTGTGTGTGGGTGTGTGTGTGCGTGCATGTGTGTGTGCGTGTGCGTGCGTGAGTGCGTGCGCTTGTGTGTAGGTGTGTGCGTGTGCTTATGAACCCCTCCAGATGGGTTGTGACCCAGCGTGCCGTACAGTGCTAATGCTAGCGTGGCTAATGCTAGCTAGTGTAGCGTGGCGTAGAGAATGCCAGATGCCAGAGCATAGGGAACAGCCCCATAATGAGAAAATGATCAATGCCCCTCGTCTTCTTTCCCCTTTACCCCCATCCCCCCAACCTGAAACATATTTCAGTTTAATCCGGGCCAAAAACACAATGGGACGCTTCGTTTCACTAGTTAACGTCGACCGTGCAAGATAAATAAGCGTGCGGCTCTTTTGCAAATTGCACTAACAAAGTACGGTAGTGCCAAATTGCTATCAGATGATGTGGCTGCGCAGTGTAAATAACAATGGCATGACAGCCCGGCCAGCAGCTCATCAAACCCATGACAGCTCCCATCAATCTATCAGCGTTCCGGGTCTGATTGTGCTGATTGGGGATCAGTTTTCACCCCTGCAGCTGAAGCCTTTTCCCACCTGGCGTCTGGCGATGTCAGCCAGACGTCCGGGGCACTCGGGGGAGCGAGCGTATGACCGGGGATTGACAGAAGAGGTCGACGTGCTCACGCCGGGCGCTATTGTGTTCTCACGTTTGGCACGTGAAGGTGCCACGCTGCAGGAGTACACTCAGATTATACAGGTATTCACACTGATACGGCCTATTGCGACGCCCGCACGGCGTTGGACACGTTCCAAATGAAAGACGGCGCTGACGCCGTAACTGCGAGGTGTAAAAGGCCACAATGCCGGCCGAACACACATAGGCTGCATTCTTTGCCATTTGAAGTCAACATTGCTGAACTGCTTAGCAAAATGGCTCTGCCCCTATACATGTCAAACAAACACATGTTATCTGATCTGGATCAGATGAAATCAGGACACAGCATTACGTTTGGGGAACCTGTAATCCCTGGGAACCACATAACAATCACCCAGAGGCTTTAACAAATGCCATCTGCAGCAGCATTACACTGTCATTTAGTGTCAGTCACCATCTGACGTGTATAGGGGAGCGAAGACGAGCAGAAACATGGGCAACTCGCTGCTAATCTGTGGCAAAGATCTCACATAGGTCTGTTACCTCATTCCCTCTGGAAGCCACACAACACTTGCATTCATATGAAACCTGCAATATCCTGACTAATGCGGACACATTACATTTTATACGGCAGTAAAGAGAGTGAACCCTGTCCTTTGAAGACTTCATTTAAGATCTGGTTGTAGGACAGAAACAAAATGTTCTGCGCACCCAATGCATTCTCATTAGTCGCGTTCTGCCTGACATCAGCATGCATTTGAATTTCCATTTAGCTCATTGGGAGTGTTCGGTGAAACTGTGGAGGAGAAGCACTTTAAGTAAATCTGATTTAGTGTACAAGTTGACAAGGTACTGAAAAGAGTAATTTGTTTATAAAAGGTCATGAAGATGAATGCCGTGTTTCCATCTGCCTCGGTTTTATGAGTCCCGGCTTGACTCTATGTCAAAAGCACAACTTAGTTTGAACTAAATCTTCGCAATCCATTCTAGTTTTCCGTAGGAAATTAATAAATGCGTGCTTTGGTAACATGTACGGGTAATTTGTGTGCATGGGAAATAGAAGTGGGCCAAATTAGGCATTACCGGTACAAAGTCAAATCAATCACAATTAGGTCATTTGGCAGACGCTATCCAAAGCAACTTACAGTTAGTACAACTACAGCTATTAAAGAGCAGGTAGGTTAGGCAACTTTCTTTACAGTGCTAGGGCGTGCATGTCATGATTGAACCCATGACCGTTTTGGCTGTGAACCGACTGTCACACCCAGGTCCGGGGGTGTGATAAGGTCGTCCTCTTGCCGTCGAGGCGCTAATCGCCGGTCAGGGCGTTGTGACAGGCCTTACCCTTCCCTGTCCTCGCACCTGTTTGTGTTCAGCTCACACACCTGCTTTGTGTTCCTTAGTTAGCCTGTGTGCGTATATTGAGTTGCTGTTTTTTTCCCCCTCTGCGGGTTACTGTTTGTGAGTTGTGTGTTATTGTCGTTAGTTGTCATTTAACTCCTGAACGTTCCACCTTTGTCCTGTGTTTAGTACATGTGTGTGTAACGTTACACCGACCCCCCTAACCATTAGCCTGTCCTGCTCCGGATCAGGCATGCAAACTCATTTTCAACTGTTTCACCTGCTCCCTTATGGTCTAAACTGTAACAAACGGAGGGCGTCAAAGTGTCAACTCACTCTCAATGCAAGGCCGCACACACGCACGCACACACACACACACACACACACACGCACACACACACACACACACACACACACACACGCGACAGACCTCTGGAGGAGCGGAAGTGTTTGCTGGGGGCTGTGAAGCCGCGGGTCCCGTGCACGTTGACCGCGGCCACTCTGAACTGGTACCATCTGCTGGCTCTGATGTCCGCCAGTTGGACGCGTTCCTCCGCAGTCTGAGGGACAGATGGGGAGAGAGAGAGCCACAGGGGTCAGGGGTCACCCAGGGTCACAGCACCATGTGAGCCTGTAGCCACATCAGTCATCCGTGTGTTTCTCCGTGCCAGGCGTTCAAAGGCAAGTGTGATGGTGACGAATGTGCAAGCGCGTCTGTCAGCGCACCGCGGCAACTTCACAGCTGTAGGGCAGGCTGTGACACGCAGGGCCTAGAATGGCATAGGATGAAGCAGCAATCTCCTAAACAAGTGCTGTCCCTTTAATGTGCTGGGCGGTGAGGTTTGGTACAATTATGTACAGGATGTTATGTATAGCAGGGCTTCTCCAACTTAGGTCTCGAGTTGGGACGTTTGAAACGTATTTCTGAGATACTGAAAGACGATAAATAAAAATAATAATAAATTAAAAGTATAATAAAAAAAATATATATATATATATATATAAATGCAATTTTACATAATTATTAATAATAATATATTATTCATATTATTAATTAATTAATTATTGGTAAAGAAAATGTATTCTAATTTATTTGTAAATAAATTATCTATAAAATGTACCTGTGCCACAGTTTGCCACTCTGTGGAGTCATCCTCGCTGGGGTGGATGCCATGGTTCCAGCGTTGTTGCACAACATAGAGGACTGGCTCCACGGAAATGTTGAACTTTGAGGACCAGCGGATTTCTAGCTGACTGGACGCCTGCTCCAAAAACACGAGCTCCTTCCTTGGCTTCAGAGGGACTCCTTAGAAGATACGTTTGAGTTTAGGGTGAGAGAAGTTGCTTTGGTAATGGTAGGGACAACATGAATACAAATATCGTACAAGGGAAATGTTAGTTAAGGTAATGTAACAAAGTTATGTAAACAAAGTACAAATGTAAATGTAAAAGATAACAGATAAACAACAGGGATACATTGAAAAGACTACACCATCTGGATCAACACCTTTGTCTGTGTACTGTGACACACGATGCACCTCCCTGGCTAGCAAGACGATGCTTTAGTAGCTAATCTTGTACACACAGCTAATTAGCAATTAGATTTGTGAGATGGCACGAATAATACTCTTAATCAATCCCCTTCTCTCTCCCTCTCCCTTCCTCTCCATCACACACGCAGGCACACACGGTGTACATAGATGTGTTCAGCTCAATCCCACTGCTTCTCAAGTTCAGCCTATTCCAACTCAATCAATAAGACCATGTGCAATAAATTAGAGATTTATTATGTGCCGAAGTGAACCAAATGTGCAGCCAGCCCAGGACGGATCGACTCCCTCTGCAGGATTTATTACAGTTGAGACGTAGTGAGTTGTTGATAGAGCGGCGGGCACAGTGATAATGAGATGGAGATTGGAAAAGCAAGCTTGGGTGTAGGGAAGGAGGCTGAACGCATCCAGCAGTTCCCAATAAATCACCCAGCACTTCAGAACCATTATGCGGACCTCTGTCCGCATAATGTGAGGAAACACAAGGCTCAAGGCTCAAACTTTGGCCTTCCTACGAAGTAGACAAGCAAGCGCGCGTTATACGCAGACGACCGCGTTATTTAGCTATCGCAATTTTCTATGTGTATACACCGTAGGACTGATTGATTGGCGCCCCGTGACGGCCTGGAAGACAAGTACAAAGCACAGCTCCGTGCACAGTGCCAGCTGGGGGTCGTTGTGCTGTGGTTTCACAGCTCTGCAGCACGTGTGTGAGTGTGTGGGTGTGTGTGGGTTTGCATGTGCCGCGGGCGGGCGTTAACATCTCCTGCTCAACGAGGGACGAGCACCGCAGAATTCAAGGCAGCAACCCACCGCCTTGACTCATCCTCATGCAAAGTCACACCAGCGGAGCGCACGGCAGGCACACAAACACACCCTACATCACGTGCGCGCGCGCGTGTGGTGTGCACGTGTACCGAAACACACACGTATATAGAGACATCACTTCTCTATTACACATTATGCAGCAAGGTGAGCCATGCTCCCTGTCAGCGCACTCGCTCCAAAGACAACAACTGGGTCAGGTTCGTTCCAAGAATCATACAGCATTTATTTTTCAATAGCCACACAGCGACTGCTTACTCTCCAAGGCATGATGTAAGTCTTGCTACACAGCGGGCAAGCGAGCAGAGTCCATTCATGTCGTACTCCTTCCAGCAGATACCTTCGGGGGTTATAATTCTCCATACTCACGCACAAAACATCATAATCACAGCTGTAATTACGCCGAGCCGAGCAGAACGCGTCAGGTTCCCAAAACTGCTTTCACACAGGGAACACAGGACGCACGGAGCTCCTCGTGCACGGGGAGAGGGAGGGGAGTTGAAGGACGGACATTGACGGACGGACGGACAAACTAACAGAGCGGCCCGTTCTGGCAGAGACGCTATACACACAGGATATGCGGAGGCTGAGCTGTTGCTCCGGCCTCATATACTTTTGTTTTTATCCGTCCAACCCAAACACACACCCCGTCCCCGCACCCTCCCGCGTGTCTCCGCTGCACAGTGTGGTGTCTGCAGGCTTTTGATCAGCGAGCAAGCGGGGATTCATCGCAGACATTGTTGTGTCTTCGGAGGCTTGCTGTCTTGCCTGTCTGTGAGGCCAGCCGACACAAAGACAGAAGAAGTGTAGCTAGTTATATGATAATTACACAAACTCTCTAGCTGTTCATTTAGTTTATTATAGTGTCAAATGCTGCCGACTATACAACCGTTTGATTCCCAAAAAGAAATGGTTCATTGATTGCAATCCCCTTTGCAAATAATACATTCAAAATACTAACAGAAAATGTTTTTTAATTGTCATTTTTTAAATCACAAATACTGTATTTAATCTCAAAACGTGTTCACATCCACGTCTCTAAAAGCATCTTTGAGAAGCACAGTTTGAGAAGTGCTGATCTCATGTAAGCCTGCTGTGGGGCCGACTGGGACATGCGATCCGTGGAAAGTGTCATTAATTTTGCAACACACTGCAAGAGCCACCTTCACTGTGCTCTCAGTGGATCTTCTTGGAGGCCCGATGCTGCTGACAGGTCTCGGGGAGACGTTACAGAATAACAGATGACATGTAACCATATCAGGCACTACTTGTGAAAGCGCTTCAGCATACAACAGCAGCCTGGAGGGTGTCCACTGTCTTTTACTGAGAGAGCATGAAGAACACTGTCTTCTCATCAGCCGGGGACACGAGCATGCACACACGCACACACACACACACGCATGCACACGCACGCATATGCACACACACACGCACACGCACACGAATAGAGGTAAAACACAAAAAACACACACAAATATAGGTCAAACAAACACATACACACACACGCACGCATATGCACACACGCACGCGCACACACACGAATAGAGGTAAAACACAAAAAACACACACAAATATAGGTCAAACAAACACACACACACACGCACACACACTTACGCACGCGCCGCACACACACACACACACACACACACACACACACACGCACACACACGAATATAGGTAAAACACAAACACACATACACACACACGCACACACGAATATAGGTAAAACACAAACCCACACACACATACACCAGTACACATCTGACAGTGATCTCAGCAGGGGAAATGCTCCATTTCACCCCACTCGTGTTGGCTAATGGCTTCCAGAATTATGGATCATCATCGTGAAAAACGAATACACACTTGTGCACACATAGAAGCAATTACGCTCTCCAAACCATGAGCGCCTAATTAGACCTTTAACACTGCACCATGAGGACAGTTGGATTGATTCAGTGCTGTTTGATCTGAAGGTCTATCAGCCAAAGGAATGGTTTTCATTGACTAAATTCCAGTATTGAACCTTTGAAGGTTATGCTTCCTTTAATCTTTCTCTGTCAATATACTGGTTATCTCCTGAACCTGACATCCAGTGATTTCCTCAAAATTCACCCATGCATATTTACATAATAATGTAATTACCGACATGCCACCGCAAACACCGAAACGCACACATGCATGCATTTTCCATACTTATATACCTGCAGTCGTACTCAGCATAAACATTCCTGTGTTACATTACATTAATAGGCAAGGCAATGCCGCAACGTATATGTCACTGCGATGGTTAAGCTTCAAAATTCTGACTCTAATCTTTCAGTAGAGTTCTACATGTACTCTGCTTTGTTATGGCCCAAGGCTGCCAGCAATTGTGCACAGATTTGATATAAAGTGCAGTTCCAGCTTCCATCACCGTGTGCAGATGCTGCTAGTCTCTCTCACACTGCCTCAGTGGCCTCGAAACAGTACATTGCTTTGGGAACTGCTATTAGCCAATTTTTCTATGAGAGCAAAGGTTGCTGGGCATGTGTATGACTGTGAATTATTTGACATTGAAGGTGTATTATGAAGAGCAGACAATATTAGCAATATGTAGTTAAAATAAACATGTCAAAGAGAAACGAGGCTGCTGTAAAAACTAAATAGCATGATTGAAAATCAGTAGGAAAAACGGGAAGCCATTTTATAGCAACGCAGTGAGGCTAAATGACATGACTGTGAATATACAGTATATGACATTAATGTTTACAAATTATTTGCACTATTAGTCATATTAATGTATTAACATGTAGCAAAGTAATGTCACAATTAAGAATGTTAAAGGTACACCCATCCATCCTTTGTTTGTAGAACTACCCTTTGGGTTGAAACAAGCATTGCAATATTGTGTGGCTTTGGTTTGAATCTTTTCTCTCCACTCCTCCACCATTCGCATTCCTTCTCCCAACAGCTATCCACACTTTGGTCGCTTGTGCTTCAAACATCAACATTGAGTTGAGGCAGAAATCCAGGAGTGCTATATCACAAAAGTAAACGATTAAGGGCCTGTGTCCACCAAACGTGTTTTTAGAGCTGACAGCGCCCACAACCTCATTATTAAAGCGCTTCCAAAGCTACAGTACTCTCAAGAGCTTATTGTTGCTAGGTTACAAAAAATGTCTTCTAGAGCTTCCGCATTACTTCGTTACTTTGTGAAAGTCAACAGTAGTAGGTTATATATCATGTGATAAACTTTGGAAAGGTTCACTAAAACGATGGAAATAAATTGTATCCTTTCATTGACAGGACTAATATTATCTCATGCCATTGGTGACACTGTTCACATCACATGTCCCGCCCCCTCCTCGCTTCTAATTGACCAACAAGAGAGATGCAACATTGACAAGTGCAGCGCTGTTCCGAAAGTTGGACAGTGTTCAATTGAAAGCACTGGGAGCTCAGAGCTAAAATACGAACAATATATGGTTTGTATTGAAATAGACACTCTCAGCACTAAAAACGCATTTGGGAAATATATGAGCCATTTGGGAAATAGATAACAGTAGTTTGGCTGTTTGCTACTGTAACTAAATCAAACAAGAGGTTAGTTAAAACGCCGTACTACCTTTGTAGAGGTTCTTGGGGTTCTGGCATGTGTGGCCACAGCCATTGGAGCAGCACTTCTTCACAGCTGAACACTCTCCGTCCTCTTCACAGCTCTCCACGCAGGCCGCGGCAAAGCCACTGGCCTTCTCTGGCGCGGGACAGTCGCCCTGCTTCACCCCTTCCACCGACTTGAGGAACTCACAGCTCGTCAAGCACTCGTAGTGCTTCTTGGGAAAGAGGGGCTAAGAAGAGGAGGAATAGGGTGAATCAGGCTTGACTGGCTTCAAGCAGGGCTGGTTCTGTTTATGTTTCAGCAAATGACTCATTGGAATGTTGAGTATATTAAACAACTATGACTTAGCCCTAAAAAAAGCACTATTACTGTACAATAATGACGAGCCACTTCAAATTCCTCCTGAAGTCTGTTTTGAACTTTCCCACTAGTTTCGAGAAGCAGGCAAACGCTTGATTACGAGGACACCGTGCCATGGGTGGCGGTGACATACCTCGCATAAATCCTGGCACTGATTTTCCTTGAGGTCCCAGGATTCCTTGCAGGGCTCCAGGCACTGTGAAAAAGAGAAGGGGTGTCAGTTCTTCAAAGAGGCCAACCACAACAAAGAGCCACTGCTCCAGAGATGCTTTTCCTTGAAAGCTCTCTCTTGAGTCGCTGTGCCTCACAGGCACCTTGCTCAGCCACATCCCCCTGTTCACCACAATACCCAGTCACGCCTGTTTGCTACGAAAGCCCTGCATACCTTCAGAGGAATATAAACAACCCACTACAAAAGCACAGGCAGGCTAATAGGCGTTGGTCCATGGTGAAAGCAGCAAGGTACGCACTGCCCTCTCCACTGATCCTCCTCAGGTTTGGTTCCAACCTTAGCATGACAGATTACTTCTGCGCTGCCTCAGTGCTACTCAAGCACCACCCCACACACCTTCCCCCGTACAACGTGCTACTCTACACACCCTGTTCTCTCCCTGCTTTCCTTGCTCATGCCCGGGCCTGATACGATCTGGCACTGGCACCAAACCTCCCTCTTAGCTCTGCACGGAGAAGGGAGCGATTTAATAGATAATATACCCAGCTAAATGTTCCTGCCTGGGATTCCCTTTGGAAACACGTGGAACTTATTAACTGGCTGTTTGGCGCAGGCACAGGATGAAAGCGAAGCCTCGCTGCGAGGATAACTCAAAGTCATTTAGCTGAGCCTTAAGGATGGTAAAATTGAAAATGAAAATATAGCAGCCGGTCATATTCCCCTTGCTGTAAATATAACAACTCACCCTCAACAAATCAAATGCAATAAGGCCTAATGTAATATAAGGAATGTTCATGCATGTCCAAAAGAATCAAGCAGATGCCACCGCAGTCAAGTGCATATGTTTGGATGGGGGATGAGGGGTTACATGCTCCCACTTTGGTTCGCTGAGAGATGGAGTGAGCGGAGAAGAGCGTGCTTCCACAATCAAACCACTGCAGCTGTGTAGCACTGGGAACTGCCCAAACCACACCAACCAGAGACCTGCCAAAGTCACTCATTCTACTTCATTCAATTTAGACCGCTAGCACCAGCTACACCGGGGCGGCAAGGCAACAGCCTACACTCCGCTCTGCATTCTTTATCTTGGAAAATCCAATATGTTTGTCCGTAGGAGGTGTGTTCATGCAGGAGGGAGCAGATAGGGAGAGCTGTCAAATCAGAGCAGGAGAGTGAGGTAAATTTTTGGCCACAAGTTGCTCCTCAACGTCTAGTTTCAAAGCGAACCTAATATCAAAACAATATGTTTGGTTATGTAAGGTACACTAGCACTGCACAATCCCATAATACCTCATTGACTGAGGGAGGACAAGGTAGAGAACAGTGTCAAACCAAACATTTATGCAAGAAATTACACATCTCAGCGAGGCAGCCAAATCTGTATTTATGGGACTTTAAGTAGCTCATTAGTGAACTCGGTCGCCATTATGCGAGCGCTAGTGAAAAGTTTATTTGTGTTTTATGGAGTGCAGGGGACGGGCATAAGATGAAGAAGCTTGAACCTGGCTTCTGTTGGAACACGTCGCAATCAGGGCCCAGTTCTCGCCTGCCAGCTGTCAATTACACACTACGCACTGTCTCTACATTAGCTCTGGGTTTGCTCCGCTTCACGGCTCCCAAAAGGTCATCGTCCCTGCACTCTCAAGTGTTGAACACAGGATTCTCTCCGGCTAGGAAAGGGTGGAGGAGCTGCTACAGGAGAGGTATTTTCTTAATTACTTCATAGGAATATATATTTCTCCGGTGACGTAAAGTGAAGTGCCAGAGTGAACATTGGACACCTTGGAGGAAAAGCTCTGAGTTATGACAGCCCACCGTTCCAAAAGAAACTACTGTGGGTTCTACAGTGTAGATCAGGTATAAACCACTGCAATACTTTGAGGAGGTTTAAGATGACATGTGCAAAAATACTAAGCCCATAGAGTGCCTTTCAGTCCACAGAGTTTTTGCTGTTTATTGTCTTCTGTTATTAATAATAACTTATGATATCATTGCTCTTGGCTATATGTGATTCCTCTGAGGTGGAAGCCTGTGGTAATAGATGGGCAGTAGCTGCTAGCCCAGCCTCATACAACCGCCATGGTGCAACGATGAGGTGTAGAGGCAATGACTTGCGCACCACCAGTGTCTACAGGACATTCTGCCAGTAGACGCACACGCTAAAGCCCCCAAATCCCTTTTACAAATCACTGAACATACATGCATTAAGCTTGGGGATCGAGCCCATTTTCCCCATTGAAAGGTCTGGTGTGCATGGAATGAATGCATTCCGATGGCTTTTCTTAAGGAAGACTTCTTTTCTGGTTCACTGCAATATCAACTAGACAAAGAAGTGAAAATAGAATCATGGGTGTCTTGAGATGCTCTGCATCACATGCCAAGCAGCATCAATAAAGACAGAAGAGATTGCAACATACATCAGAATGTTGGCTGTATGTTTAGAGATGTCTGGTCCACTGTGTTTGATTAAAGCCACATCAAGCAGAATATTTTTCATCTTCAAAAATACAGTTATTTCAACCAACTGTCAGAAGGTACGGATAATTCAGGGTTGGTGTCCTACTTCAGCAACCCTGCATCACTCACCAGTGTTTTGTTGTTATTTAGAGTAATCTACTGTACTGTTTAAAAATTGTCCCACGTTGAACGTGACATTTGTGATGTGCCTGTGGTGCAAATTGTGGTGGCAGCCATCCTCAGAGTTGTCCCTGCCCATTTCAAAGTGTGTGGAGATACTAATTCTTCAAATTAGGGCTACTTCAAATTAGTGCAAAAAATCTGCCAAAATGCTGTATCGATTTTTCAGCCACAATAAAATATACAGAACAAGACAAGGAATAGAAATGATGCAAAGAACATTTTCACGTTGCAATTTATCGCAATATTCAAAATTCTATTCCTAGTACCACAATGTATCGTGATACAATTGCATTGTGACTTATGTATTGTAAATACAGTTGCATTGCTACCCAAGTACAGTACGCACAGCATATCATGAGATCCATGCAATACACAGCACTACTTACCATAAGACCCATATGCCATAACAACCCACATATCATAAATACCCATAAAAATCTAAATATTATAATTGACTTTGAAAATGTGTTGGGGAATTACCTCCCCATGCTGGTGAAATAAAATGTGATGACGGTTTTCTTCCCAGCACGATAACAATAATGGTTGATGACTTTTAATGAAGTTGCGGAAATGTCAGTAAAGGCAATCATAAAAAAGATTTGAGTCATGACATAAATGTTCTCTCTCCAGGTGTGCAGATACGTGACAATCTGTCAGCGTTTCTCTTCAGCCACACCCACAAGCTGGCATTTAAGCACAAAATAGGAGGTCAGATAACAGATGTCTTGCCAAAGCAAATACAATGTCTGTAATTACGACGGTGCTCTCATCAATCAAATGCCAGATTCCTATTTGCACCGGTTGTAGGCAAGAAAGCATCAGCTGCTCTGAGTCCTCAGTCTTCAGACTGGTCTTGACCAGTGAATCTCATCTGGAAAAAGACAACATGGAACTAAAGTAAAGATCATGTTTGGACTGGATTGCAGCTGATTTACGTGGGTGCCACCCTACGGTTAACCCTTCAAGAAAATCTTGTGTGCTAGCAACAGTGATACCATCTGTTTGAATAGCAAGACAAGTGCATGTAATTATTTTAGAAGCGTTAACATATCTCTACAAATTTCTTCAAAAAGACGTCAAATGGTTTTTGCTTTCAGATGTAAACGCCAGCACAGTTAATTCAATAGACCCCAAGCATTTTTAGTTTTCAGTTTTCTCACAAAGGCGTCTGGGCTGCCCGTTTCCTTTGTCTCCTTATCTTCCATCCGAAAAATGACACATTCTGCATGGCTAAGTAGGAGCGTCCATAGGGGTCTTTCACTCCCCATTTCACGCTGTAATAAAACGCAGCAGTTGTTACACTGGGGCACCCTGAAAGGCCTTCTGTGGGGCCGATCAGAGTCAGGCTGAATGGCAGCCAATGCCACAGCCCGTCTTTAGTTTGTCGTGGCTATGGGAGTGAGGCATAGGGAGTTGGATAGGGAGGGGGCAGGGAAGGAATTCTCTTCCTTTGTGGTGGTGGTGGTGGTGTGTGTGTGTGTGTTTGTTTGGGGGGTGTTGGATTGGGGGCTCCATCCATCGTTACACACTTCAACAAGGGAGCAGCTGTATAACAAGGTAAATGAAGAAAAAAACGGCGTGCGCGCATAAAATGCCACAGTAGTGTTTTGCTTCGCTTAATGAAGCGTGATCTGCTACCAGTTGAAATGGCCCCAGGCTTAACAATACACCATGCAGACATAACACGAGCTGGGTCGTAATTCAAACTGATGCAGGAGACATATTCTCAGATCGGCTGAGGGTACTTGTACAATCCTGCTGAGAGGTATGCATAACTTTGACATAACAACAACGACTGATGTCAGATTCATATATCCTCGCTACAGTATTCCTGCAAATACTAATTCTGCTAAAAGGAACACACCGTCATTTATATCCACAATCCATTATATTCTCTATATGTGAGTTTTGTAATGGTAGATTCAACACATAATGGATTTTTGCTTAAAACTCAGAGAGCACGTCTGGCCCTGATCCTCACATCATTCTCTACTCTTGCCCTTACGGTGCACAGCTCTGCCTCAACACCCTTTAGGGGTTCTTGAGGGTTCTTGAGGGGAGCGGAGTACAAACACTATCGATGAGTGTGCCTTTAAAGGCAATGTGGGTGCTACAGACATTCCTGGGCCTCCATGTGTTTTCTGCAGCCAATCAAATAAGAGATGGTCCCGGGAGCTTATCGAGCCAAACCCTGATGTCCGTTAGAAGATATGAACGAAGTTGCTTTTTTTTTTTTTTGCCCCTGGGAGGGTTCAAGCACATTCCCTGCTCTTCTGGGAGAGACAGATATAGTGGGAATATCTGTTGTTGATCACGCACCGTAAATCTCACCTTCTATCTTGTTGAGTTATTGCTATCTTTTCTGCTGCCCAGGCACTTTTCACCCACCCGATGCCCAGACCCAATTACTTCAACAGCTCTCTGCTTGCCGCTCATATGTATCGACCCTCCAGCAGATGGTCACAGGCTCTTTATCTTCTGCCATGGCGTAAACATGCACCTCTCTTCCTCGATCTCGGCTCTATATCCCTGTCGTCGGTCTACCCACGCGGCCCCTCCTGAGTCTTATCTACTCTCTTCCTCTCGCATTTTCAGCCCTGCTTTGTTGCTCTGTCGCTGTCTCTCATTCACTGCTGCTTCAGTTCACCTCTCATCCTCTTCCTCGAGTTCCCCCTCATACCGATTCACTGCACAAGCCCTACTTGCAACCGCATTAGAGACGTCAAACTCAGCTTGACGTCCATTTGAAGCCACGTTCAAGTCTTTTATTTGATCTGTCCTTAAAAAAAGATGTGCATAAGTAAAAGGGGTTCCATGACACAACTTCAATTAGAAAAGAAATATAATAAATAAAGATATTCTTCCTCTCCACTTATGCCCCGTGGGCCCATTCTAAGAGAGTGAATTTGGTCTATCCAAAGTTGAAACATATTTCATCAAGTCTTGGGGCTGTGGCCTGAATAAGTATAAAATCATATGCTATTAATTCTTTCCAATACAGCTTTGACCTGCCATTAAGTTTCCTGGGGACTGAAATGTATCAAGTAAATCAAGGAGAAGATATCCCATCCTGCGCTACTATAACGTCTAGACACTTTATTTCCTAAACCTTACGCGGACTTAACTTGACAACCCACGGGATATAGGGTTTGTTCTCTATGCACTCTCTCTCATAAAGCAGCACAGGTGTTGGCTGAATGGACAGCAGAGTGATCAGGTAGAGAAAACAAGTATAGAGCGAAGACCGATTAACATTGCTCTGACCTGAGATAAGAGTATCACATCTCTAGACAAACCAGATGTGCCAACACACACACACACACACACACACACGCACACACACACACACACACACACACACACACACGATTGCCACACTGATGTACACCAGACAATCAAACAATTTACATACTAGACACAAATAATGGACTAAAAAATGTGGAAGGGAAATGTATTGTGTCCATTGTGTAAACAGAAAGTGCTGTTATAATGGGTCGAGGTGCGTTTCAAGCTCTGAATACATTTGGTGCGTTATTCCAGTGGGGTTTAGTGTTGTGGCCAATTCCCTCTTGGCTCTCTCTATTCATTGCATGAGGACAAGGGCTGAACTGCCGTGGCTATACTGGGCATTTCTTATCTGCCATTACCTGGGCCACTGCAGGTTAATGGGAAACACAATAGAGTGCTGTGGCCATAGCTGCTACCTATCCTATCCCCCCCCCCCCCGTACACCCCCACCACACACACACTGCCTGCATTATATCATTATCATCCTGTTGGAATAGCGGATATGAATATAATGATTTAATATTTCCTTTCAGTTTCTAATACTTGCTATTAGGTTCAAATGTTTAGCCTTAAAAAAGTTTCTTGGCAACACTGAATGATAAAATTGTGCTGTTATAATAATTACGAAGAGAATTAATTAGCGTATGCTAACGTCAACAATATAAAGAACGTAATAAAAACAAATATCCCGAGACGAGTAAGGGAATATTCCCTGGAAAGATTTACATCCGTGAGAAGGAACTGCGCTGTGACAATGATACATTTGCAGTTCTTTCTCGGTGACAGCCTATAGCCTTCCAGGTCTAATGGGGTGAAATGAAACTTATATGTTTGAACACTTTCTATTTTTGCCACTCAATTAGGAACTGGGAGACACAAGTAACCTAGCAGGCGGTGTCGCAGACATTCTTAGAGTATCACTTTAATTATTAATTTAAATGCAGTTGAGGATGCAGCAGACACCAAAAAGCAGAGCGCTAGCGTGGCAGAAAAGAAGAAGCAGTGGTATGGGGAAGAGGGGCAGCGCATGAATTATACATTTACCCCACATATCAGAGGTGCCTGCCTTATTTAGGAGCATTAAAAACCCACGTAGCTTTGCCAGAATTGGGCTTTGTCTGCCATGGAATCCAATAACAGTTCCATTAATACTTAATGACTCAGTATTCTCACCCACACACACACACACACAACAAAAACGGCCCCCTCCCTGTGAGGAGTATGGGTACGTGAGAGGTTAACAAGTTTCCCTGGTTTTATGCTGTGCTACGGGAGTCCAAATGACAGTAGTTTACATTAAATGATAATTAGGCTCAACAGGATGTATCCGTCACGTGCGCTCCGGCTGGTGATAAAGAGGCTTGCGGACCTTCTGTTGCGACGTGGCCTGGGAAAGTAGAGCCCTCTCCGCCATACACACAACCCCCCCCACCCGTAGTCATGTCATTCTGCTCAACATCTCGTCTGACATATAAGTGTGTTCGCTCCCACGCTGACTCGCCGTCTCGGTAAGCGACATTAAACCGCCACGTTGTCACGATGACAGAGACCTGAAAGCAGGGGATGAAAAGTAATTTATCTATTTTATTTTTTTTACTTCCTCAGCAAGTAGATTAAAGCGGCGATTATGGGCTCACGTTTGAGACCAATGCATTGCTGTTATTGCACGGCCGTCCTCTGGGGCCAGAGAGCGGAATCATAAACATGCTGAAGTTCTCTTAAGCTGGCTGACGTATTGCTGTACCGCTGAGGCAGTCTCAGTGCTCTCTCTCTCTCTCTCTCCCTCTCTCTCTCTCTCTCTCTCTCTCTCTCTCTCTCGCTCTCTGGGTTGCAGAGATGAAACAGAGACAATGTGAAACCTGGAGATATGACACAATAATGTAGGTCAACAACAGCATGTAGAACATAGCAAGCCCTTCAATAGAGGAAAGCTGCCCTAATCCTATAGAGCCCACAGCCAGTCACATTCCACCACTATCTTCTGTTTATTTGACTTTGGGAAAACACTTTGCATGCGTGCACTAATCCCACTTATAAACACTCAGCTCTCTGGTACACCTCCTTATAACAGGGACCCTTGTAACTGTAACAACCCCTGAGAGACATAATGCCCATCTTTAATGCCTTTCAATCATTTCATGTAGTCAAGTTTTTATGATGAGGCTATGGCACAAGGTAATGCCTGCAATGTAGACTGTAGCTGTTGTGCAGTTACTGTGGATCCAAACAGAGATTAGGACCAATTGATTTGTTTTATCCCCCACTGCAAACACGTTTTACATGTTTGTAAATCCTGGCTGTGTGCAAACCTTCATGTCAAAGGTTATGACAATGCTGTATTACTGAGTGCCTGACACACATTTCTGTTTATCAATCTCATACAACACCAACACAGACAAATAATAACATTGGACTATGAGATGTAGCAGTTAGAATGAGCTGCTTACAGCGTTATCTACAAAGGACATAAGCTTTTGAACACACCGTGTAATCTGTCCTCTTCCAGAGTGACTATTGGCAAGATCAATCCAATAGCAAAATGATAACAGCACATGAATACATTATTCTCTGAGCCAGGAGTATGGGAGCCGGGTAAGGAGCTGATGATAATATCAAACGTAGATTTATGTGACCTGAGCGTGGCAAGCCATTCGGTCAAAACAGTGCTGGAAAAAGAAAAACATGATGAGAGCAGACTGTGTGATTTGTAAAAGAGGATTTCACAGTAGCTTTGATTACGATAATCTTTGTGGAGAACTAAATCCGAGCTGACATAGAAAGCGTGCAAAATAAAAATCTGCGAAGCTTGATTATCTTAGAAAGTAGCAATTGACGGGGGTCCCTTGCTAAGTGGTATCAACAGTAGCACTGTTGATGAGACAGTGTTCTTGTGAAAAACAGTGTGATCAGATATCTAGCCGGTGTTCACATTTCGAGAGTGAGTGATTAAAACAACATTCTCCCATATTTGGTGCCTCACCAACAACAACTTTAGATATTAACTGGCGCCACTGGAGAAAGTATGAGATGCCGATTGCATGGCTCCTATCCTCCGCTTGTGTCTTTCAGTCTGGCTGTGGGGGTTTTTCACTCTGCCACCCACCATGTGAATAATGAGCTCCACAGATAGCAGCCAATGAAGCAACCCCCGCTTCAGCCAATGAAACTTAACAGCCATGTCCAGATCAGGCCCTTCCTGCTGAGACTGACCAGCCTTGTTCACACTCCTCCACCACCCACACACACATTCCCACATGTTGCCTCAAATCCTAACACATCAGTGGTTTGCATAGAACCCCCGCACAACCCAACGAGTGCCAGCAAGAATATGCTTCTTAGATAACAAGATAAATATATATTTATTAGTCCTATATTTGTGCCGTTACAGCACTCGTCAGACAGAAACAGTCAACGACACCCGAGCATCTAACCATAGTTAGACTTAGACACAATACCAGTGCTGTTTACATTATGTACATGGACATCAAGCGTTTTAAACGTTTATTGCACTATTTGCTTATTAACCTCTACAATTCATATCATAGTATTCATAGTGTTCTTATGATAAACACATTCATATAATACCTATTATTTGTAGCAAATATTAGTGATTCATAGCGTTTTCCATCCCGTGCAAACACTTTGAGTGAAAAATAACCTGATGATGCAACAGAACTACAGAACAATACACTCCAATACATATATTATATTCTGGTTATATGTTGGTTTTTTGTGTCCAACCTAAATGTAGCATGACGTTTATTAAGAGACACGTCTGGCCAAGACAGCAGTGCATACCATTGTTTGAATCTACTTCATCAAGTTGTCTAGGACTGTCTTTTTCCACTTAGATTTTTACAGTGTGTTTCAGTCCCACTGAGAGGCAATCCAGACAGTGCCCACTGAACAGAGATTTCCACTAGCGTGCACTGAGGTGTTGGGGCGGGCGTTGTGGCCTGTTGTCAGTGAGGACAGTGTTGAGACAAACGTCTGGTCACAACATGACCAAAAGAACGTTGAAGTCTTTCCATGCACACAACAATCCCAGCCATACCCCCCATAAACCTTCCAAACAGCACATACTTCATATCAGATAGTTTCACTGTGTCTAAAAATATACTGGCTACCTCATAAGAAAAGATGGCCTGGACTGCCTATAGCGCACTCTTTAACATTGGAGCCAACAGGGAATCATGTGATATTTATCTAAGTTTATGCTGCTATTTTTCTTTTATTAAATAAAGATTAACGTAGTCACGAGTAAGCCAGAGCTACCAATTTAATTTTACTGGGCTGAATGACCTGAAAAAGAACTACTGTTAGGGAAGTTTGGGAACATTTTATTTTGGCGTGAGAAAATGTGGGGGTTGGGAAAACAGTTGACAGCCAGCATTGAAAGATACTCTTGAATGAGAGACATGCTAGCATTCCAATGATTGTTATTCAAGCTGCCTGTTCCAAAGCTTCCTAAATGTGAAGACCAAGACACGTGTAATCCAAAAGAGTAAACAGCGCTTATCCTTATTCCGCTGTGTAGTCTAACGCGGGCTGTGATTGGTAAGCAGAGCCAGGGCTCAAAGGAGGCACGTCTGAGCTCAATGAAAGACATGCACAAAATGCTGTCATCAAATAGTCGGGAGACAAAGTCGTTTCCAATGCCTTTCGTTTTTGACAAACCAACTGTGGGGAAACTTTTACAAAGGAAGAGAAATGGGGGAATAAAAGAACTAGAAATGTGAGGCTAAAGGAAGGTAGGCAGTAATAACATGGGAGGATTAATTATCCTTAGATCACTCTCTCTAGAGACGAAAAATGCGATTGAGAAAAAAAAGGTTTTCCAGTAAAACATTAATAGGAAATGCTCTGCTCATTCTTCTGTAGTAATAGGAATGTTCCTCTGACTCTCCACAAGTCATCTAGGCATAATGCACAGCTCCTTTCTTCTTGTCCAGCCCTAAGAGGACTTTGAGTAATGGTGTGCGTTGCTTATTTGCAGAATAGTGCTCGGCTGCCTCGAGTCAATCCTAGCATTTGATTTGGGAGTCGGGATCACACCCTTGGGGAAAGCAACCCTGTTAATATCAGCCATGCTCTGAATGTGGAAAGCTTCTTGGCTGCCTTTCATACACACACATGCGCGCGTGCATGCACACACTCACGCACGCGCGCATGAACGCACACACAAACACACAGAGAAAGTGTATTTTTTTATTTTCTTTACACCAGCAGAGAGAACGCCCTGCAGTTGTTTTTCAGGCAGTGAAGAGCCCAGCAGCGTAGACAGTAGTGACTATAGCTTAAAGACATTCCCGCTGACTGTCTGAATGCAGCAAAAGGCCTGTTGGGTCGCTGGACTGTCTGCTAGGCCTGTGTTACTATGCCACCATAACCACTCCCCAGCTCTGCAGCCTCTGCTCGCATCTACGGAGAGGGCGAGCTAGGTTAATTACCATGACAATAAGGACACCAGGAGTGGGGTTGGGGGCCGAATGCGGGGCGCCGCATGTACGACGTGTCGGAGATGACTTTCCCATCTCGTGTTCAGACAGGGCGGAACGGTGGGTGGGGGGGGGGTGTATTGACTTCCTAAAAGACAGACATATGGACGGGGTCACAGCATCTTTGTCTAAATAATTAAGCAGACTTTCCACGCATTATCTTCACAGGCAGGGAGCTCTCCACAGCCCTTTAACATTGCCCTGGGTGGACAAGCCTTCTGCCCTCCCGCACACACTCCATGGGAGTTTTGCCTTTGTCTCTCTGTTTGACTGTGGGCTGTTTATGAAGTGAAGAGGCTAATCAGTGGCTGTAGAGCTATTCACTGGCACCCACTGTACAGCATGGGCCCATTTGGTACAATTGTTAGAGCTGCCACAATGGCTCTGTGTTTTCAAACGCACACACACGCATACACACAGCCCCCTAAGTACACACTCACTCGGTCAATGGTTTTCCACGTGAAGCGTGGCAATGTGTGCTCTTGAAACACTGACATTTGGCCACAAAATTAAACGTCAGCTCACCTATACGGAAGCACAGAACAAGACCAGCCAATTCACATAAAGTTATTTGCTTGGCTACAAAACTGTTGAAACTATATGGAACGGCAGAATAGCACAGCACAGTAATATTGATGCATTATTACTTTAAAGTCAAACTCAACCTCCAGTAAATTACTGGCTTCAAAGTTGAGTAAAAATAAGTGCAAACTGACATACTTGTTAGATAGGGAGAGAACATGCTCTCCATTAATGACTCTCTGACATATGCAGAGTTTCAGCAATGTTTGGTAGATTATGAAAACAGTATGCTGTGCTTGGACTTGCAGCCAGCAAAAGCCTTTTCAAACATAAAACTCTGATGAATGACTTGGGAATGACTAGTGCCAAGATCCAATGTTGGCTATTGCCGTGGAAAGGAGAGAAACATGTTTTAAAGCATTATGGTGAAAACAAAAGAGGTTTGCCTTCCTAAGGAGCTTAAGATTGACTTTAATTGTATGGTCATAGATGAGCTAAATTATGTTCTCTAAAAAATAAATGATTGTTTAATTACTTTTGTAGAGGACGCATGTAAACTCTGTGACTTAATGTTCTTTGCCCGGGGGTCCTTAAACTATTACAGTGTTTAAATATGTTTTTACTAATATGGCAATCATGTTAAATTGATTTTACCGACTTGTTGGCAGACATTTAGCATGCAAATTCAAAGAAATAGAACAATTCTTTGAATGTCTATTGTAGCATAATGAAAATCACTGATATAATCTTGGCTTTACTAGGAAGAGCAATGTTAAATGCATTGCAGACATATTCAACTAATTTAAATGGTCTCAAAAACAATCAGTTTAAACGAACACAGGATTATTTGGATATCGAACAGAAAACACAATCTTTTGAAGCTGTGAACATAAAACATTGATTGTGATTAATCTGTCCACAAACAGCAAGGCCAGGTTGTGTCAGCATGAGCGATACACCCACTCCACATTTTAGCAGTATTTCTAATTAATCATCATTTGTATTAAAGTAACGCATCAATGACCCAATAAATAAACCACAGGTATATGATTCACTACAGACCTCAATAAAGCAGTGTGAGAAATACCAACACGAACAATAGAGACTGCTTGTTTTTATACCTGTGCGCGGTGCCAATATTATACATGGACAGTACACATTAAAGGAATAGGTGCAATTTGTCTTTATCTAAATGCAAACAGCCTTGTGCTGGCATTAAGGCAACCCCTGTAAGCATCTGCATAGGTAAGTAGGTATTTTTACATCCTCATCCTACATCCTACATCCACAGTGTAGGATTCCACAGTAGCTTCCTCCTCTGTGTGTGGGCAGGTGAGACTCCTTAGCAACTATACGGACAGTCAGCGTCGCTTAAATCTCTTATCTGGACCGCAGGCTCGGAAGCATGGGAGGAAATCATCCTGCCTGTTTCAGCTTCCTATTGTTTGCTGTCTACAGTCTGAGAGAGCCTTGTCAACAGCTCAGGAGCAAGTTGAGAGAACACGTCAACGGCGTCTTTTGAGAGTAGCTGTCAACAACGGCTTTGTATCAACTTCTCAGAGATAGGGCTCGAAACACAAAAAACCCTGCGGGAAAGAGTTTCGTAATCTGTCCCACCAAAAGCTCTAATTAACAAGAGTTTAAATAATCATGCTCTTTCTCCAATCAGTTATCAGCATAATCAGGTTATTAACACATTGTTTATAAATGCTGCTGAACATATATCTATATCTGTCTATTTTCACAAGTGAAACATAGGCAGAATCGATCACTGATGAATCGCACAGACTCCTAACAGTTGGAGACATGATGAAACTAGTCCTGTCGTGACTGGTAAGCCCGCAACCACTACGCCGTTGTATGATACTGACACACGTGTTTATGTGGTCTGACTGAGATACCTTACCTTAGAACACTGCTTGTGGTTCTGGCACCATGCCAATGATCCATTATTCTGCAAGAGACAAGAAGGAGGAAGGCATTTTAATTTATATTTGTTAAAACAGCAAATCACAATTACCGCTTCAACTCAATGCACCACATTAATATCATCCTGCAATTAGCATATTTAGCTGTTTCATCACTAAAGGATCAAATAATCGTCTTTACAGACACATTATTCTGATTTGGTGTGAGTTGATTTCGCATGCTAAGCATGTGTTACATAATAAGGAGAGCAGGGTCATTGGGAGTAGGGCAGGTCTCTGGCCAGTTTCAGCAGAGCATGGTGACCTCAGCACTTCTGAGGCCCTGTTTGATCTGTCAACAGACACACCGGAGGTCACAGAGGCAGGAACTGATGTCAGCACTCCTGTGAGGACAACAGATACCACCAATTTCATCTAATTGCTGTGGAAATGCCACCTTCTAGGTTCCAGGCCAGCAAACATTTGTTCCTAATGGACTGCTGAGTATTTATAATACCTCAAAGAGTAACTATGGTGCAGCTTTAAGGAGATCAGTGGGGTAAAGGGTTCACACAAGTGGCCATTTCCTGCACTTTTATATAGCCCAAAATACATTATTCTCTGCAAACATAATAGTGCTGGTCTAATAAGAGTAAGGTGTGTGGTGTCATAAAAGAACGACAAGATGATCAATGTTAAGCAGGGACAACTGCTAGACTTCGGGTTGTGAGGAAGCCCAGGCAGACACTTTTAGGTTGCACTGATTTACTGTTTGACACTGTTATTCAACTGGATAATAATGAATAACTGGTGGGAAAATTATCAATCTCTGCAAAGGGTTCAGAATTCCCTTCCAAATTGGTTTAATAATCCACGGTTTTCTGTCACTGGTAGATGTAAATCTGGGCTTTATTTTCACATATTCACTATGTGGTAATAAGGTAGGACAAAGAAAACTTTAGGGGTCTGCAAGTAAAATGTCTGCTTCAGTTCAATGTCAAGTTCAAAGCCTTTTTCAACAATGTAATCCAGAGGATATTTCCCATGAGACTTCAGGAAAGAACTTATCATTAAAGGGTTTAATTTGCCATCCAGTACCAGTAAGTGCTGTGCTTTTGGTGTCAAGGCTAAAGGCCCAACAGCTTCAAAGGAATGTATGATTGTATAGCCATGTCTAGAACAGAGAAGTTAACCCACCAAGGGTGCAGATAGTGCAAAATATAGAGGGACGGAGAGCTTCCGTATGTCCTGGATTTACTTGGGTGAAGTATTAGTGCTTATTTTGTGCACTGTGAAGTAACAATTTCAATCAATAACATCACTGAAATTCTTACGGATTATATAAACATTTGTAGGAGTTAAATAAACGTAATAGTGAGTAAATCACATTCACGATGAATGACACCGATTTAATAAAAACCTTGACATTTACACCAGCTGCCAATCTGTCAGCAAAGGCATAGTTTATATACACTGTCCACAACTCCAAAACCACATCCTGAATCATCGCTCCTGTTTTTGACACCTTTCCTCACCCATCCATCAGTGGGGACGTGGACACTGGACATTCCACAGAGAAGCTAATTTTGTCGTGTGACAGCATCTCTGTCGCAGGCTAGCTCAGTGTGATGTTGGCCCAGCTGTCCGGGCCTGACCCTACCATGTCAGGGACCAGTGGGGAATAATTATAGGTCAGGACTTCATCTCTTTGACTCACCATGACATTCCACAGCAGTCTGAACATTATGCAGTCCTCACGACTGTCAAGGACTCCGGTGGATGAATGTTTTCCAGATATCCCCCAAAGTGACTTGGGTTGCATTTGAATAGAAAAGGCCAGCCAGTGGTCTGAGAAAGAGAGTGTGTGTGTGTGTGTGCGCGTGCACATGCTCGTGCATGTGTGTAATGTATGTGGCGGAGGTTAGCTCGCAGCTTTTTAAGTGTCACCGGTGGAGTCGTGTAAACAGAAGGTTCATCCCAGATATGTATTATGCCTGGTGTCAGCGGAGCAGTCAGAGCAGGTGGCCAGGGGCACGGTGTGTTGTCTAGACATCTGACATCAAACATGAGCAAACTGTACCTCACAGCATTCCTCCTTCTGAAAACGGCCATATTTTGTTTCATGATTTGGCATAAGTCGTCCTCTACTCATTCTTATCTGTTACTCACATTGGTATTGTATCTCACCAGTGAATATTATGGAATATAGATGTATTATTTTTCTCAACCTATACAACTTCTGGTACATGTTTGGTTAAGCTGAGTGACTGGACAGGAGCGAGTAGTGTCCCGTTGTGTCCGACAGCCCGGGGTTACCAGCTGACACCAAAATAACTAACCCCTAGGCCACATATATCTGCCACTAATCTCAAATGTCGTTGCAACGGCTGAATAGAGTCGTTACGCTGAATGGAGTCAGTGTGGTTAGCGATCATGCTATAAAGTATTAGCTTAGCATGAATTATCTTCTGGGTGTCAAGAGACTGAGCCACTCCCCTCTGCTCGCACAGGTTAACACGAAAGAACCTATTTGATGGCGTGAAGCTTTCTCCAGTTGGGAGTGCAGGCTGTTTGTCAGAGCAGCTAAGGGTGTAGCGTAACAGTACTCACGGCTGAGATTTACCGACAGGACTGTCGCAGAGGTGAGGCCAAGCTACATAGACCTCTATTCATCCGCTGTCTTCGCTAATGAAAAACTCCACACATGACACGAGCACGGACCGTGCACAGGCTGATTCCACCGCAAGTTATTTAATATCAAAGGCGAAAACAAGGGGGACATGGAAAAAGTACTTTCCTATGTTTTTTCTTTCCTTTCGCTGAAAACCCAAATCTCACAAGTGCCATGCTTAGGCGACACCGCACGGCCCGCTGGAAATGAATGAATGAATTTTAAATGATTTTTATGACTTTGAACGCAATAACAAGACCTCGCAGACACACCTTGTTTTGGGTTTTGGAAACCCCTCCTATAAATCTCCCACTACAAGGCTGATGTTTTCAGAATGCATTAGTGAACACAGCCCCCCAGTGTCCTCTTACTATTTTAAAGTGTCCAGGGTAAATATTTATGGCTGGGTGTTCCCCCTCTGTCTATTGTACCGGGGTGACAAGTGTTCCATAAGTGAAGCAGAACGTCAATAAATAGATCTGCATTTGGAAATTATATGACATCTATAAATCCAAAGTTGCTATAAATCTGACAACTAATGGACAGCCCATGAGTTTTCCAACTCTGTAATTCCATGGTCTGTTTCCATTTCACACTAACTCTTAATTGGTGACAATTAAAGCTAAATATATGTCTTGAACCTTGGTTCATTCATATGTTAAGTACGAAGGTGTCAAAAGCCCCCCCCCCATGTATTTCCAGTAGAGAACCCATAAAGGTATTATGGAAGCTAATTTAAAAAAGCTGATTTAGTAAATCCAGATGTAAACTGTTTTGAGACAACAAACCTTCACTTGTAGTACAACAATCTAAATAGGCTACTGTAAGTACAACACAATATTGTGAAACACAAATCTGACCCTCAGAGCTCACAAAAAGCCCTACCGCAGACCCAAATCCAATCCATTCACAATGTAATGCAAGATGTGGGCTACCCTTTTGAGCATTTAATGACTCATAAAGAAGAGATGCTTTCTGAGGTGAATTAGGAGGCCTGCCATCTCGATAATGCGAGCAGAGCGTGGAACCTGCTGGGTGCGTTGCTGTAATTGGATCATGTCAAAAGGAGATCCATCTGTAGATTGTGCTGACTGGGCATTCTCCATTGTCCACTGCGACACCACATTAGAGCTTATCACATTTAGAGGCAGTGGGCCCCATTGTTTAGCAAGAAGGTGACCTCCCTCAGTGTATGTACGTGTGTGTGTGTGTGTGTGTGTGTGTGTGTGTGTGTGTGTGTGTGTGTGAGGTGTGATGGTAGCATTTGGTGGCAGGTTCAGTGACACATGGGCAGGGGACTGGGGGGACTAGGGTGGGGGGGTGCTGTTTATTCAGCTGACCAGACCTCCCATTTCCACATGAAAGGCTTGTTGAGAACACCCGGCATAAGACAGTCCTTGTAGAGAGTCAACAATTGCCTCTATTCTTGGACCAGTGGTCGTTGTCTTGCTGAAGAACCCCCCCTCTCCCCTCCCCCAACCCCTTCCCCCCAACTCTGAACATATGAGCCTCTCCTAAATAAGTGTTTCCTTCCCATTCCCTCTTCCTCTGTGAATACACCTGAGGTCAGCTTCAGACTCCAGCAGTCTCTGCAAAGTCAATTATCTGGACTGTTAGATCTCCATTAGAGGTGGGACTTAATCAATTGCCTTTCACTCGCTTCGACATCACAGTGGGCTGGTGGATGATTTCATGCCTTATCTTTACAGTCATTCATTTAAATGTTCTTAAAACAGCAGAACAATACCAGACTAAGCCCATAAAGTCAATATAGAAGAAGTATATACTACAATTCTACTCTACGCAACATTTCAGATTGTGTTTCGTGAAGATTGATTTGCACCTTATTGTTTAGAGACCTAACAGCCTTGCACATTCAAATGAAATTGTCACGAGGTCTTCTAGCAGATAGATGATATAGATATATGACAAAAGAAGGCTTCAGGGATCAGTGGCTTTTCTCTAGAGTCCATGGGGAGAACAGTGTGTCCAGTGAAGGGTGAAAAACAACTTCTGACAGCACATCTAGCCTACCAAATCACACAGCGGACAATTCCTTAGCAAATAACTAAATACAAATGGCATTAAACATACTTTGTGGAATGATGTACAAATACGTATTATCATTTTAATGACATGCCTTATTGTTATTTGGTAATAGTCTAAATGTAAATTATGTCACAAAATATTATTTAAAGTTAAAATCACGAGTAGATTCTGTAACATGTTCATCTTCGTTGATAGGCAATTTTGGATGCCTCCATCACCTAGCGTAGCTGTAAGATATGGATACAGCAGCACGCCACACATGAAGCACACAGAACGCATAAAACGTTAGGATAACGTAAAAACACCGTGTGAAATCTACCTATAAGCCTACAATAAATAACATATAGTAGGCCTACATTCCTGAGTGCATCTGGCATGTATAATAAATTGCCTACAGACAGGACATTATGGTAAAGTATGCTATGTCGGTTGCAATCATTTATGCCCTCCCATCAGTTCATATGGCTCAACGGAAAAACAATTCTAAGGGTCGTCTGAAAAAATGCTTTGTTTTAATTGGAATTTTGCCAGATCTCACATTTGCGATCGAAAAGTCCAGACAGAAGTTTGAAGGGCCACATGCATGCGCCTACCTGCGAGTGCTTGAAAAAAGCAGAGATGCGAGTGATGTGCAGGCTGAGGCATCTCGAGGCGCATCTTGCTCGGTAAATACTGGTAGTAAAGAAGGTGTCGTCCTGCTTCCTCGCAGACACACTTCCCGGGGTTGTTAACACTATAATCCATAGACACAGGGTCATACACACGTTCACGCTCTTGAAAAACATGGTCCGACGGTTGTGTGTTTAATCCTCTCACAGACCTGGACTACACTGCTTGCGGACTCCGCTGGAGAAACTAAAGAAACTTCAATTATACACTGGGAGGAGTCAGGGTTTGATGTGCCCTGCTATTGGAGGATTCCGTTGTGATTGGCATGCGGTGGACATCTAGCAGGTAGATGCAGCGTGAGTCTGCTACTCAACAATTAGGCTAAACCTGTTGTTCAATGTGTAAAGTAGAATAAAATAATAAATTCGCCTTTTTCAAACAAACGTATGGCAGGGATTTCAAACATTTTCCTACATGTCATATTTTAGTTAGATATGGGCAGTTTAATGTATATATAAAACTCTGTAAACTATTTTTGATAACAAACGCAACACAAGCTCTAAAAATATGACACGCTTTCTATAAGGCTGTCTGGACTAGAGAATAAACTGAAATCTAAAAATCTAAAAATGACATCTATTTATTTAATAAATTTTTACGAAGATGACTGTTGCTCAAGAGGAAATTATTAAGTCGTCTGTGTATTGAAAACGTCGGCTAAATAATTAGGTCTACTTAATTAATAGCATTTTGCGGGGGGGGGGGGGGGGTTATGAAACATATATTTTAATTTACAACATAGCCTACGTGATGAATGCATTTGTCTCTACAGTAGCATCACGCGTACTGCCATCTACCGTAGGCTACCGATGACGGTTAATCGGTGAAGAGAGAGAGAGACAGGTATAGGCTATCAACCCTGCACATATTGCTTCGACGACGCTTGCCAAAATCGCATAGGGAAGCCCTTTCCCTTTAGCCTCGCAGTTTAACGGTAGCTTGGAAAAACTATTGTACATGGAAAACAATTAAAACCGTCCTAAACTAAATTCCTCAGGATGGACTCTCTACTTTTGGCATAATTTTATAGCCCGCGGTACAGAGAAAATATGACATGTAGGAAAAGGTTTGAAATCCCTGCCATTAATTTGAGAAAAAAAAGTGAGTATTTAATTAGGAGGTTCCCCGAGGGCCTGTTTTTCTCATCTCACGGAGCACTTTCCTGAACACCATTACAGCAACAACATAATGAACTTTTATAGGTGTTGCTCTGAATGGGACAGAAACATAGATGTACACACACCATCATTAGATTTGGCTTGAGCTGCTGCAGCGAGCTTGCCTTTGGCAACTTATAGATTCCGCCATATGCCTAAAGTTCAGCAACCCCTGCCTCTTTAATTACTTGTTAATCTATATGCTACGTGTAGCCTACGGTATATCCTGGTAAAGCAACACTGCTGTAGGCTACAAATGATAGGGGTCGCCCTCGTCAAACTATAATTAAATTAACATAGGCTACAGTGGGATATTCCATTACAATGCGAATGAATAGGCCTACGTTGTATCCTACTACTAATGAAAGCACAACTTATTTTGGTTTAGGAAACATGGCAGTTTATCGTGCATGCATGCACATCATTCCATGAAGGAATAATAGTGGGGTGTATGGCTTCTCATTTCCCTGGTGGTCTCAGACACAATGCAACGTGTGGTGAAAGATCCCTGGCCACTCTTAAAATATTTAAACGCGGATGTCTGTGTACCTTAAAAACGGTCTAATGGCTTAATTTGTTAGCTTATTACAGCCATGTGTGGTGGGGGTTTATGGTGTGCGCTGAAGGAAACGTAGTACTGCCTGTGCGGTCCTAATGTCTCCTGCAGCCTGTGGGACATGCATCTCTTTAGACGCCATGCCTCCATTGACTGGGAAACGCCTCTGCCAATTGTGAACTCTGGCTATAAAGCCGCACAGAGGTGTTTGACTACGCAGGGGATGGACTCGATTTCATCAAAAAAATAAAAAACAAAATGTAAAAAAGGATAGAATATACCAGCCGTCACACCAGTATAATTACGCGTCTCCAATAGCAACGGTTGTTTACATAAATAGACAGGACATATGGTATTAGTTGTCTTCTGCTCAACAAGTGCTCTGTCTAAAACATGGTGTTGCATTAGGAGAACCCAGTGTGTGTTTACTATAGTCTACAGACCCATCTGAAGCATGAATGAAATAGTATTCCAAACCACTCACCTCTGGGGTCTGACCCCAGCACTGCTAATACTCTTCAAACTTCTTTATGCCCTGACCTTGCAACCTCACCCCATGACCTCAATCTGAGACTTTTCACAAAAATAGGCTCTCAGCCTGAAGTATCATCAGTGTTTGACACAAAGGGCTCTGAAATGACCCGTTACCGAGATATCCTTGAACAAGCGGCCGTGGTATTTCTTCTTTGGTTAGTATACAACACTCATTTTGTTGTTATCTCATAGCCTAACATCTCCTTCAATAGTGCCATCCGGCTGCAGTGGCCCAAGGACTACAGAAATGCGGGCTTATATGTCGCATAACCTGACAAAGGGAGTTTAAGAAGATAACACATCAGTTTTCAGCCAGCATAAAGTTGAGGAAGAAGGTACGTGGCGATCAAACGGCCCGCTATCTTTGATCCTCCAGACTCCAGGTGGACC
This sequence comes from Speoplatyrhinus poulsoni, assembly GCA_025447795.1. Classification (NCBI taxonomy): domain Eukaryota; kingdom Metazoa; phylum Chordata; class Actinopteri; order Percopsiformes; family Amblyopsidae; genus Speoplatyrhinus; species Speoplatyrhinus poulsoni. The sequence goes on along the minus strand of JAOEGT010042861.1, from coordinate 4,675 downwards.
CCTTGTTCTCACCTGGCAAGCGCAGCAGCATCAGAGAGGAGACTTGGCTTTGTTGTAAACACTGTAAACACATTATAAGTGGATTAAAACAGCAGCTCAGATACAGTGAGCCAGTCTCTCAATAAAGGTAAGTGGTTTTTAAATACTGATATCACATGATAACATTGCTCGACTGCAAATATCGCGAGTATTTCATGAGTTGTAATGTATTGTGCTTTTATTGTTTATTTTCACCTCCATATGATACTGTAGGTATTGCTCCAGTGAGACTGTTTCATTTTAGTATAAAGCAGTAGCAATGAGTGACATCCTACCACTATACACTGTACACACCCTGTATACACATAAACACACACACTAATTAAGGTAGCAATTATAAAAAACCAAATCTATTGAATATGACACACATGGTCTTTTAACGAGGTCATGTATATAAGAAAGTTCATTTTCCCATGAGGCATTTGTTTTGTACACGTGAAATGTCTCCGTGGGCAGATTGTCTAGACCAGGAGGGCATTGCTTGGAGGCCATATTTGTTGCTGTTGGTTATCATGTGTGCAAGCAACAATGGTTTCTGAGAACATTCGTTTTTGTATTTGAGATAAGACTATAAACCTTGTATCTTCTACCCATGTCTACTTGACATTGCTTGTTTACACCTTGTGATATGGGCTACTTCAGCTAAACATTCTAAATAAATATGAACATTCGCCATATTCATTTATTGGCAATGTTCCACTCTATTTACATGGGGAAACATAGCCGAGAGAAAGCAAATAGAAGTTATATGCCATAGGCTACACTGACTCTTCTGTTTATTCATAATTGGGTATTCTAACAGCAGCCTACTCGATGCTGATTTATTCACAAGAATTTCTAACATTCCCTGTGAAAATATTTATTCTACAGGGTGTGAAAGACTACCGGTACTTAGCGTGTAGAAGAATATTTCCATTCGTGTAGACTTACCACACTGAAACAATATAGCGCTGTGGATTGTGGAGGAAAGAGGATCAACTAAAACAACCCTTACAAACGTGATAAGTACACTTGTCTTTGTCTACTGTTCAATTTTCTTTATTCCCTATATGTATTTAATTGTGTTTGTTTGACTGTTATATTGTTGGTTGTGTTGCCCACGTTAGAGTACACTGTTGTAATTATATGAAATACCACAAGATGGCAGTGTTACCGTAAATTCTATATATATATATATATATATATATCTATCTCTCTCTCTCTCTCTCTATCTCTTTTCCGTTTTCTCTTGCTGCCCCCACCAACCCTCACTATCTCTTCACCACCCAGCCCCTCTCCTGACACAATATTTCCAGGAGATGATCCAGCAATAATGCCCAACAACTGAGATTTTGCCATGGGAATGTGTTCTCTTATAAGGCCAACAGTTATCAGATATGTATATATCAAAACACATGGTGGTGATATAATGCGTGTAACTGTCGTGGTGATATAATGCGTGTAACTGTCGTGCGCACGCACGCGCACACACACAGCTATTATATATCATGAGCGGTGTGACAACATCTGCACACATTGTGGTCACCAGTGTTTGTTAATATGGGTGTGTGGTGTGACAGCCTAGCATTGTGATTTGCCAGTGATCCAATGCAGAGCAGTGGACACCCATCATCCACTAAGCTAACAGTACATTAGGGCAGCACGGTGGCCCAGTGGATAGCACTGTGGCCTCACAGCAAGAAGGTCCCGGGTCTGAACCCCGGTCGTCCCGGCCTTTCTGTGTGGAGTTTGCATGTTCTCCCTGTGTCTGCGTGGGTTTCCTCCAAGGTCTCTCTGGTTTCCCCCACTATCAAAAAACATGTTAGGTTCATTCTCCAGTAAGTGCCATCTGACCAGTGACACTGCCAACAATCTGGAGTTGGTCCCCGGGCGCTGCACGGCTGCTGCCCACTGCTCCCTTGAGGGATGGGTAAATGCAGATGATCAGTTTCGCTAAAAGTACTGTATGTGACAATCAAATGCACCACACTAAGCTAACAGTACATTAACACCAGATCACACAGGTTGTGTCAGAGTTTCAGTACAATATTAGATTCTAGCTAAACATGCATCTTTTCAAAATCACGTGGATTTATGCTGACCAAGAATAGCATTCTTTGTTAATAAACATTTAAACATAATAACCGACAACTTTCAAATCATTGTCAGGATTTGTTTCCTTCTGTTTTCTGAGTCACTGTAAATTAGGCATAGGATGGTATTATGTAGGCTATACGTATTGACTCGCTGTTTAATAATATCTGTTGAGATCTGGTTCCACAGCTGTTGTCACAGCTGAATCTGTTCAATACTAAACTAAAATACATGGATAAGTATAAACATTTCGACAATATGGAACATCCCAGTCATTATACCATCTAATACAATTGTAGTGATGGATGGATATCCAGTAACATTGGCTCTGCATTGAGTTTTGCAGATATTACCTCTGCAATATTCATTAGAATGTTTCAGAATCTCAATGTTGCATCCAATACACAGTCACCATGGAAACCCATCCTTTATATTTCAGTTACATTCGTTTAGTTGAGAAATGAACAATAAATACCACTTCCTGTAAACAAGTACTGTAGGTTCCTGTTAACAAGTGTTAAAATAAACTATCCGTTAGAATGGAAAACATCTTCCAAAGAAATAACGACAGAATTCAAGCTTCACATAACATGTATAGTTGTAAAGTATGTGTTTATTAAATACATGGATCGTACACAAATTATGTTAGTGAGTTTAAAAATGTTATTTCCCAAGATGCATACATTTAAAATAAAAAAGAAATGCGCATTTTAAAGACATCATCTCTGCCATCTTGAGTGGCATAGAGTTGCATATTTAATAATGAAGAGATATGAATATCACTAACACAAGTGGTATTATACAGCAACTGACAGCATATAGTGTAATGTGTACTGGGGGAAAGGGGGGGCATAGAGAAGCTGCTCCACAGGTCCGCCACCCCTCCGTCCTCGACCCTTGTATCCCTGGCATCTGTCCGCTTTATCCGCCTTTCCTCTGTTCCGCATGGACTGTCAGAGAAATATGCCTCTGGAAAGTATCCTCCAGCAGGCTTCTCACTTTGGGAATACATGTGCTAAACATATATGTGTGTATTATCTGGTTATAACTGCCCCAACTCTGCCTTAGCCCCTTGTTTCACTGAACCATTGAAAGTGCGCAGTTTCTTTCTGCCTTTTTTCATGCCATTTTGGTTTGTATGAAAAATAGGTATGACATAACAGTGTACCATGGAAACCCTCTCTCTCTCTCTCTCTCTCTCTCTCTCTCTCTGACTGCACGGGGGAGGGGAGGGAAAACAGCGGGGGAGGGGTTGTACAGTGAATGGGCACGCAAAGTTCTGTCTCGCACACGCAAACACACGCACACACACGCACACACACAATCATACAGCACACCAGGCCATAGTACATGCCCAGGCCCTACTGTCTATACTGTGTAAATAACACAGGCGAGAAGAACTATTGTGTTTCTGCATGACAATGGTTCACTATTCAACACATAATCCCGCGCTACAGGCGCAACTTCCACACTCCCGGGTCTAACAAGAGCACAACAAGAGAGTCGTGTGACTCCCGGCACCCATCCCCCACAGTTACATATTACCATCCCTCCTCTGTGCTGTCTAGAGAGGTCATGTGACCCTCATCAGCTTCCCGGGTTGGGGGAGGGGAGCCAGATTGAACCTGTTCTTTGTTAGGAGGTCAGCCCTGGCTCTGTGGCAGGAAGAGCTCCTACCATACACCCTCTAATAGAGGAGCATACGTCTACAAATAGACCGCAGTGTTCGGGGCATTAGAGGTTGACTGAATGACTTTTCTGAGCACTCACAATGCAGAAAACTAGAGGCTTAGCAAATATGGCGGCAGGGCCTTCAGCCCGTGTTTGTCTTATAGAAACAAGGCACAGGGACCCCATATCACATATGGTATAAATTATTGTGCCAACAATAGTGTGTAGGGCCAGGGCAGGCTAGGGTGCCATGTATACAATTAGGCCACTAACTAATCCAATAAAATAATTGACAGATTTATATATTTATAGCACAGGTTGTATTTATGTTAATATTTTCTGACATTTTAATTTTTGGGATCAAATAATTTGGAAGACCCTCTGCAGTACCTCTGAGGACCCCCTGTTAAAGACTTCTGGCATATGGGTCGGTGTTCCCTGCGCTGTCATCATATAAGTAGCATGTTATGCCCCCTATGCAATCTGCCTGGAAGTGCACACAAATGTGAAAAGTACTGTGAATGCTTTGTCTCCTCCTGATATTATCACTAACAACATTTCCAGCACATTTACAATCTAACAAAATAGGTAATAATATGGACATGGGCAACATTATAGTATTATTATAGAATATAAATAATGATATAATTCACACTACTATTGTAAGTGTGAAAGGATTATATTGTAAATGCAACCGCAGCACTCATTCTGATGAATAATGAAACATTCATTCATGAAACGTAATGGATTGGTTTAATTTTCATTGGAAAACTTAAAATGAAATCCCATGAAAATGTGAATTTATCATTTGTACACAACTTTTTATTGTATGTATATATATATATATAGTATTTATATATTTATTTTATTTAGGTAATCTGGTAATCTTTCA
>JAOEGT010042850.1:0-21995 GCA_025447795.1 Speoplatyrhinus poulsoni | reverse complement strand
CCCCCCCCCCCCCCCCCCCCCCCCACACACACACACACACACACACACACACACACACACACACACACACACACACCCCACGTTGCGAGGCACTACGAGTAGTAGGGTAGCAATGTGTCAGGACTTTGAGGCGTAACAGTGCACTGTTATTAGGGCTGTGAATTCGTGCGATTAATCGTGCGATTAAACGTGCGATTAATCGTGTGATTAATCGTGTGATTAATCGTGCGATTAATCGTGCGCTTTATGTAATTAATTGCAATTAATGAATCGCATATTTTTGCCTGTTCAAAATTGAACCTAAAGTGTTATATTTTTAGAACAAGATATGCCAGATTCATACAAATGTTTGCATTTAATATAAAAATAAATAAATCGCGATCAAATTCTGACTGCCCAAAAATAATTATAATAATAAAGCAAATAAATATGTTAACAGATGCAATCAACTTAAAACGGTTTGCTATACAATATTTTAAAACAGTTTAATAGTAGCAGCAAATTACCTTTTCCTATAGAGTTATTTTGGTCCTGAGCAGAGAACGACGTCCCTCCGTCTGTGTGTGCTGTGATCCGCGCTCCTGTTTTTTGTTTACACAAAACAAAAAACCGCTGGCTGAGGCATTAATGTTTGTACAGTATGCGGCACATTTGTTTTGGTCTGAGATGCTGGTGCGCTTAATGTAGTGGCAGAAAGTCACATAGTACCACTTTAAAGTGTAGCTGCACCCACCAGCTCTGAGCCTGACTCCACCTTTAAAGTGTAGCTCCACCCACCAGCTCTGAGCCTGACTCCACCCACTACACGACTTTGAAAAAAATGCTTATTAAACGGTGAGAGTGGGGGGAGGGGCTTGGAGGTAACATTTGAATTTCACATATGAGCGTTGAAAACCAGCCAGGTCCTGTGGCGATTCAGTTTTCAGTCTCTAAAATGCTGATTTTTCACAGTTAAATCCTATTACTTACAAATTTACAGCTCAAAAAACTAATGTTATGGTGTAGTTACACGTTAAATGAAAAAGTGTCATACAGTTTTAAGTAACAGCAAGCCATTCTCAGTGTCTTTAGAGGAGGTTTCTGTTGTATTACTTAAAGATGTGCTGGTCTACCTGCAGTTCCCCAAATGTCCTGTTTGTTTGCAAAACATAAAAATGCATCGGAGTTGAGGAAGGAATAGCGGATGGTTTGAGACTGACCGCCAATAAGGCCTACTACACATCGCACGAGATTCAAAGCAAAACTTCAACTGGTTACCATTACAACATATAGAAGATATAGTATTATACATCTAAAACATACCCACTACGGTCATGGAATCTTGACGCAATTGAATCGGTAGTTGTATAAAAGACACTGAATTGAGATGCTTGAGTCAACATGGCGTCCTGCGTCCTGTAGATTTATTGAAATGTGGTGAAATATTTGGTACATAACATTCAGGGGTGCCCCTCAAATCACATCTGGTCCTTGTAAGATTATTTATCGCTTTGTTTCAGAATGATGCTAATGTCTTCCTAGAAAAGAAAGTACGCCGGTGGGGGTTGACTTAAAAGAAAATCGTCACCTCATCTCAGAGTTCACTGGGAAGGGAAATTATCTGGAGGAAGAGGTTTTGCTGCTGGGCGGTGGGACCCAGGACTCAGAGACGGGTTGGCATCCTGGATACGGGAGAGAGACATTTCTTTTTTTTAACATCAATAGGCAGGAAAAAAAATGTAATAGCCTAAAATAACACAATGGTGTCTTCTCTAACAGGACGATGAGCGTAACTAATGAGCCTACTGCTTCACAATTCATGTAAATGAAATCATACAGAGACAAACGATAAATTATGAAATGTTGAATAATCACACAGGGAAAGTGATGGACAGAAAAGAGGCTGAGAGAGAGAGAGTGAGAGAGGTTATAACAACAGTGCGTGAAGCTCAAGCAGATTCATTTGTGCTGCTGCTGGAACAGCGGTTGTGTGCCCCCGCGGACAAGTTCACCCCTTCAGTAGAAAGCTTCAACAACCTTCCAAGGAAAATACTTACAAAATAAAGGCCGACCGCTCCAAGTAAAATCACTTCAGCTGGGTTCAATAACTATTATTCATGTCCCATTTCTCCACCGCTGCACTACGGCTTCTGTGATGTTAATAAGGTAAGCCCTGTTTTCCTAGTAGTTGAGACTAGGCCCAGGGGTTCCCGTGTCAATACCAACCTCGGCTTTCGATTATAAAACTCCTCCACCACCTCGCGTCACCCGATGATAATTACCTCATTACCTCGGACGACTTTCCCACACTCCCGCCCCGAAGCCCATAGAGCAGACTGCGTAGCTGGGAGTGGCACTGTTTTCCCAGGGCTTCCTAAATGTATATGAACGCACAGCGTGACGTCTGTTAAGAGTATCGCTTGGCGAGTAGCTCCGCCGTTCCACGAACCCCTGACCTGCCTCGGGTTTTGATGCGAGCCTTGGATTAGTCCAGGGCAGAGGTATTATTATGGTTAAACTACATGTCCTGTTGATATAGACCGTGTCGCACGCTGAGCTGTGGCGCATATGACGCCCCCTATTTGAAATGATTCAGCAATCATTTGTGCAACAGCCCCGTGGTTGCCGTAGAGACCTGTGGGAGTCTGCGGCCTCTGACCAGCCCCCGCCCACGGCAGCGCACAACAGTGTATGGATTAGGGGAACCACGCAGGGTCACAGACGGAGCACCGACGTCAGTTTGGCAGCACTAGCAAAGAGAGTGAGAGGACGCCTTTTGTGACAGGATGTTGACCAACTATCCTGAAACCCATCAATGCTCCCTGTGACCTCTCTCCATGGTGTGGGGGTAAGGGGGGGGATTAAATGGGGCTCTTTATACACTCCATTAACCTGTTTCGGTGCTATTGTTTGCAAAAGGATAGCATGTAATTCTGTGACAATACAAGGCTAGTTCAAGGTGACCTATGACCTTCTGAAATGATGTCCTCTGTCGCAGCAGGTGCCTTTAAAGGGCCTATTACATTTGCCTGGCCTATATACACTAAAGAGACCAATGCCCACGTATACAAATCCGCTGGTACAGTATAAGAAGGACAACGTCAACCGCCAACCCCGAAGCCAGACCAGCCAGTCAGTCAACGACACACGCAGGCCTCATAAGAGGACATGGCGTCCCTTTATTTCGTCTTCGTGACGACGGTGCTGTTCTCTGCATATCACGCCCGGTGCGGCCCTGCCTGCCGCACAGCTCGACGACGACGGCGGCGGAACCGGCCGAGACACCTTGAGCACGTTGCTAGACGACGTGGAGGACAGGCAGAGGGAGCTGGCCTCAGGTCCTCTGATGGCCAGACGAAGCATTGCCCTGGACAACAAGATCGGAGATGAAGAGGGGGCGCCGAAGATGATCCTGGTCTCCGTAAGTGCTTCACGGTCATAGTTCCCCGTACTTAGCCATTACAAGCTATTTTAGTTTATAAAAGGGATCATTAGCCTATTGTAAGGTTACATTTAAGAACATGGAGCAGAAATAAATGTAGGCTCATTCTTGAGAACGCTAGATGAATGGGAACATAATCAAAACACCTCTCTCTTTAATGCCATAGGGTACTCCCTCAGAAGCTCCACCCAACACTGGAATCGCGATGGCTAGGGCATTGTTGTTGTGTGCGGTCTGCAACACGTTATATTCATGGAGCCAGGGCTGTGTAGACGATTTACCAGATTTAGTGTGTTGAAAAATGGGTCCGCTAGCTACCCATTCTAAATCTGGTGTTTCTACACAGCCCTGGCTCTGTCAGTGGACGGAAGCACAGGCAAAAATGGTGCAGACCGCACCACACAATACTATTTCAGCCTTGGCAACGTGTGTTTAATGTTGGGGGTGGAGTTTCTGAGGGAGCACCCTATGGCAGTGAAGGAAGGGGTGTTTACATTTTCGATCGAGTTCTAATATCAACAAGCTTGCTGCAGTATCGCTGACTTCACCTTTAAATTCCCTCTATCGCAGGGTTCCCCAATCCTGGCCCTGGAGGGTGGCTGCCCTGCATGTTTTAGACATCTCCAACACAGCTGATTCAAATGAACAGCTTGTTCTAATGACCCATTCATTTGAATCAGCTGTGTTGGAGCAGGGAGACATCTTAAATATGCAGGGCAGTGGCCCCTCTAGACCAGGACTGGGGACCACTGCTTCGGGACAGCGGCTTCAGGTCACCTCCATGTGTGTGAATCCGTTGATAAGGCGTTACCGCACACCAGCGGATGAGGTCGCCATTATCACAAGCGTTAAAACAGTTTATTAGCACACAGCGGGAGTATGGGAACATCCATCTTTGTACTTTAATACATTTGGCAGTTGGACGTGTAATGACTATATCTAGCAGCTGTGTCTCCAAGGTGCTGTCCACACAGTTATCTTTGTAGCAGTAGAACAAGGTGTATTGTGGGTAAAGGCCATTTGGACAAAGACGGAACTTGTAGGAGAAAGAGCGAGGCCCCAGCGATATAGTAAAAACGACTTAGCGGGGGCATGGAAAAGTTTGACATTTCTTACATGCGCCTTTCAAGTGTATGTTTCCACGTACGTTTCCGTGGTGGAAGTGAGCAAATAATTCTCAAAGCTGCTGCTGCAGATTTGCCAGCTGGGGGGATGTTTATCCAGGGTTCACAGTGTGCCGTCTATGGTTGCGTTGCGTACCCAAACCTAGAGTTGCCGCCAACGCTCGTAGAAGTTTATAGAACGGAGCATATCCTTGGATGCTGTAGCCTAATCTACATGTCAAAATCACAAATTTGGAACATGACGCATTCCAGATAATGAGGAACAAAATGTGAACATAACCAGTGAAGATAACTTGTCCCCAACAGGACAGCAGGATACAGGGACTGAACCCAGCATTCTCCCGGGCTCTTCCCCTGTTTGCGGGCAGAAACCCAGCGTACGCTCCCAGAGAATTCACACGGAGGGAGGCCAACCTGGATAGTGAGTATCACATGCCTGGTGCGGCCGAGCCGGTGTGAAGCACGCTTCAAACACAGCCACCTTCCCTGTTCCCTCACACGAACACGTTTTATTACGGCTTAATAGTGGTATTGTTTTCCTCATGTTCTGTTTTGTGTCTGCGCAGTGCTCCGCTGTATGGTCGGCCGGGTTTACTGACCCTGCTGGCAGTCGTAGAGAACATACCACCCCCCACACTCCTTCAACCGTCTGAAATATTTCCCCCCGGGTTCCTGTGAAAGTGTGTTGCATCGGGGGAAAAAGCCGAAACACCAGTTGTGTAAAATGTTTAAAAACAACAAAGTTTATTAAAAAGGTACATTAAATAAATCTGAAATATTTACAGCGTGCTTCATTGATATGGTGATGTAAAAACTGCATGTTGGAAGGAAGAGGACAAATCAAAGATGTGACTACTGTGACCTAGCTGTTGCAAAGCTGATCTAGAAAACATAATCAATATTGCCTGAATAGTAATGACTTGTGTGTGTCATTTCAAAAGGTAATTGTCAATATGATTAGAGCAATAGTCACAGCATCACAAAAAATAAGATAAGGGCTGGTTACCACAGCAATAAAACTGCTGATTTACCACAAAATCACACGCGCACAGACACACACACCGGTCGTTCAGAGTCTGAAGAAGCTAGTCAGCTTCCCCTGCCCGGCTATCAGCTTCCGGCCGGGGGCCCTGGTGGCTTTCGTGGCCGGTGGTTTCTCCAAAACGGCTTTCTTCTGTGGAGGCTGGTTCTCCGAACCGCCGACGCGGCGTTCCGCTACTCCCACCCGCTTCCTCTTGCCGCCCTTCCCCCGCGTCTGATTGGATACGCCGGTCGTCCCGCCACGCCGGGCGTTACCGTTGACGCACCTTGGCACGGCTTGAGCCAGAGACTCAGGTGCTGGTCCTGCCACAGATGCAGATTAGACCATCATCATAAAAAAAAAGATGTATGTAAATGTTAAGAATAGTAATAAGCACAAACTTTTTGTTTGTTTGTTTTAATGATTAAATCGGCTCCGCCAACACAAACCCGCAACGATAGTTCTAAACTTCTATAGTCTCTGGTTCTGTCGCCAACTACATGGCTGGGCTGTTACCAAGCAAAGCACAAACATCACGCTAGCTTGTTACACACGTTTTCACGTTTCATCTACATTTGCCTGTTTCCATTGATCACGCAGCCAGTTAAGTAAAATCTGTTGAGTCGCTTAAACAGCTCATCAGTGTGTTGTTTTTTGAATTAGCAACTGTTATTAGGATAACACTGGTAAAGTGGAGTGATACATGCATAGTTAAAAGTCCCGGTGCGTTAGCCTGAAATATTGGCACTCATGGAACGCCTCTCGTCCAATCAGATAATTTGGTCGGAACTAACTGTTATAAATATATATATAAATATATATAAGTGGTGCGGCGCGCACACAACAATAACATAGGCGTTGCAATGTGTGGCGCGCAGTTTCTGAAAGAGTTGTTTCTCCAGAATGACATTTAAAACAAAAAAGTCAGCTAATAAACCATTTAGATACGCTTAAATGAAAATGCTTCAAATGTTGCAATATTTGCCACCGTTTTAACGTCACGCAACGCACAACCCAATCATCCTTCATCCAACGAGGTGAGCGAGAACAGTCTCACGGTACAGACCAAGCTTGCGCTGCGGGGATCTTCATATTACGTACCTGCGCCCGCCTGTGCGGCCGTGGGCTGCGTGGCGTGGCCCGACGCGGGGGGGCGGGGCTGCTTCGGCGCCGGGTGCACACAAGTGGGCACCTGGCTGCTGCTGGGGAACTCCAGGACACGGTTGAGGGGCTGGCGTTGGTTCTGGAGGTCGTCCTCCTCCTCCTCGTCGTGGTACGTGCAGGCGAACTGGGAGCGAAGGATGAGCCCCTCATCCTGGGAAGACAGCAGCGGGGGGAGGGGAGAACAGTCACCTGATTGGCTGCTCGCGACCAAGGAGTGGCGGTCTACAGTGGAAGAGAGCCCCCCTCCCTTCCCCCACAGTTAGGTGAGGACGAGGAAGAGAATAGTGGGATGTTTGTGCTACACAACAGAACACAGTGTTCTCGTGGCCTGTTGTTTTGGACAGTCCTGTTCCAACACAACACAATGCCATCAGAAGGACCGGCACCTCCGCCCCCGGCGCGCGGACAGGCGGCGCTTTCATCCGCCGCGAGTCGTTCCGTCCGCGGGCTTCTCCTCGGGATTACCGTCCCGCTTCGAGGACGGCCACGTAGCGCCGCACGCAGCGCTGGGAGCGCCGGCTCCCCAGAGCACAGAGAGATCAAAGGCTGGCCCGAGGGGAGCACCTAAGAAAACAGCCGGGGCACTGGAGAAGCCGGCTGCCCACCGCTGCATGTTAATAACACAACCGGAGCGGCCGGGGAGAACAATGGGAGGTGACGCGGGGAAGAACAGTGAAACGAGAACACCTAATCAAATGAAAGCAATCGGGATGCAGAGCTCTACACCCCCCGCCCCCACACAGTCCTCAGATAACCCCCCCTTACACACACACACACACACACACACACACACACGGCCCTGGCTAGATACACTTTGTGAAGGCATTCCATACAAGCCTTACAAGAGCAGGTGCAAAACCAAACAAAATGTTTTCAATGTGAAGCCACATCGGTTATACAGCAGTCATAAAGAAGTTGAGGAACTTAACGCGTAAAACACGTTGCTGACGTGAACAGGGCTATCGCCAGGTTCGGCACCGCCCGGGTCAGTGCCACAAAAGGCAGAAACCAGATCCCGTCCCATCTGGGTGCGCGCCAGTTGACAGTCAGCGCCGCGATGAGACGGGCAGGAGGGGGATGGAGTCGTTCAGCAGACAACAGGAAACAATAACCTTTCAAGTTCCCCGTGCTAGTCAGGTTACGCCACTGATACGGCGTCTTCAAAGTGAAATTGATGCAGAGAGCTTCCGCTGCCAGAGTTCAGGAAGCGGTGAGGAGCCCTGGGACCATTACAACGCACTCTAACAGGATGCCAGCCCCATTGTGGGCTGAAATGACATCTGCTAGCTCAATCAAATAAGGGGGGGGGGGTAAATAAAAAAGCCGTTTCGTGAAATGTGTTTAGCATACATGTTTCAAACAGAGTTCACGCAGTTTAAATTAATGTTGAAAGATCTATCCCGTCGTTAAATCTGAAGCTGGTGTTTTTATTGCATGAGTCAGCAATAGACTGCAAGCACGACTGTCAACCTCAGTTTATAACTCAACAGACTCCATTACAACAACACAAAACAGGCACATTGTAGACAACCTGTACAATGACAGAACACCCATAAATCTACGACGTAATAATGACACAAGACACGCAGTAAATATGAAAGACAGCTCCGATGGTAAAATCACTCGACATTGAATCCCCAATAGATAAGTAGTTTTATACCACTGGTTTAAACAACACCCCAAAACCAACACTTGGAGCTTAAAACGCAGCTGTGAAAACGGCAACAATGGAAGCCAGTTAAGATGAGGGCTTCAGCTAAGCAAATAAATAATATAATACCGCGGAGAAATTACAGGATGTAAAGACATAATTTTCAATGTTTGTACATCTGATTCAATTTGAAGTAACTGATGGTTTGGATTCGGCCTGCTTTACGAAAAGGGGCCAACGTTACCTTGGGTTTGAGCGAGTCCTGCCGCCTCTGGACTCGGTTCTTCAGGGGTTCTGGAGAACATCCAGTAGGCCCTTCGGGAGACCTGAACCACAAAGCCAAAAGTAAAGAGGTTTATAATTTATATGAGCCAGAATGTTACACGGCTTAACAAATCAAGGGAACAGAAAGATTCGCCTCTTAAAAAAAAAAAGAAAAGGCTGGATTTTAGAGATACATACTTAGTAAAATTGGTCGTAAAATTTGCTTATTTTTTAGTTAGTTCTCAAACTCATACAATACTTAATACATACAATATTTAAACATTAATAAGCAGCAAATAACTATTTTCTATGTAAGGATACAGTGCACTAGATCTTAGTGCATGCGCGCGTATGTGTGGCCGACAGAGCATTTGTTTTGGTCTGAGATTCCATTGTGCTTAATGAGACATCTAGTGGCAGAAAGTATTCAGAGCTTCTCACTCCAGCATTTTATGCTTACTGGTTATTAACCAAAGCTTGACATACATTCCCCCAGCATGGTGTCAAGAGGAAAACACTCAGATAAGAGTAGCACTTTGCTTAAAGAGGGACTGTGTAAAACCTAATCATGTCACTACACCATTATGGACGTGTATTAAAATATACACGTGCCAAAGATACACTAGAACAGAAGATTACACACTACAGAAGATTAACATAAAAAAAAGGGTAGTCAATGTCACCCACATGTTGGGATGTGTATTGGCAAGAATCTGGCAATATGATACAGGCGCCACACTTTGATATATAGCGATAATGTACTGTATGCATGGCGATTATTACGTTTTCTAATTTGTGGAAAACTGTCAGTAATGCTAATGTGCAGCGCCGCTGCAAAAAATAAACACTTATGTCAACTTGCTCAGGGACTGCAGGTGGCCATACAGTGACCTCTTTTGAGATTAATGCATTTTGTTCATGAGTGTATGTATTTTCGAGTGTATATATATAAAAAAAAAAAGTTTCATAATAATTGATATGGTATCAATATCCCCATTCTTGCGTGTATTGATATTTTCTTTCTTATTCAGATACTGGACCTTACTAGGGATGTACCGATTGTAAAATAACAATTGGTCCGATAGCTGACGTCGGTGAAAATACTTTACAGAATAGAAGATAGTAAAACGATCTCCATACCCCTTAACACTCCACTAACAAAACAAACTCTTAACTATCCTTTAATTAAATCAAAAAATAATTCCTTCTTTCTGTCCTCGTTAAGTTCTTACAATATTGGCACTGTTGGTACTTCTAGCAATCCTTTCCTAGTATACTACATGACTAGAGGCTGATGTATGACCTCTGACCTGTTCTGTAAGTCTCGTGGATAAAAGCGTCTGCTAAACGTGAATGTAAACCACCTGAACAGCGTGAGCAGGTCAGGGACCTTGGCGTCGAACACGGCCGGGCCGTCGGGCGACAGCAGCAGGTCGGCCATGTTGGGGCAGGGCGGGTACAGGGCTTCCTCGTCCAGCAGCGCCAGGAGCAGCTTCACGGTGTCGCGGCCCCCATAGGCGGTGGCGTGGTTGACGGCGTAGGCTTTGGGCTGCGGGAGCAAAGGGTTCGTATGGCGAGATGTGTTACCGTGGCAACTGTGCAGCGCTGCACCACTAGCAGTTACTATGGCGACATCACAAGCAGTTACCCTGGCAGGGCTGATCCCAGTGGCGTCCGCGGCAGCACACGCCCGTCTCCGGTGCAGCTGAGAGAGCGCCTCCTTCAGGTCCGCGGCCGTCCGGTCGCACGCGGCGCAGACGGCGTCCGAGCTGGCGCGTCCCTTCACCAGCGGCGCCCTGATGGCCGCCACCAGCCGGCCGCCACACACACTGGGAACAGACGTCGGCCATTATCGTCACACAGCAAGGGGACGCTCGTTTTACGCACCGCTGTGGCTGCCTTTGTGGGTAGCCTGGCGTAACAACACCCACAATGCAATAGGGTGTGGAAAACGCTCCTTTTGGCTTTGCCTTTTTACCAATAGGCTTCACGTACGATCAAAGCGAACAGAGTTTCCAGACTATAATCTCAGAACATTGAGCCGAGAGCCATAGTCATAACTGTTCAAGCAAGGAGGAGCAACTTCCAAACAGCTTTTGCCTGAACTCATGAAAATAATTGACCTGCGTTCTCACACACACACACACACACACACACACACGCACACTTATTAGAGCTAATCAAGCAAGCCTATTACAACACCCTTTTAAGCTTACACTGAGCACCTATAGGTAAAACAAATATATATGTATGCATGCATGCATGTTTTCCTTTTAAGAAGGCATAATGCAGTCCAACCCTGATCTAGCTCTGATGCGGGGAAAGCGAGGAGTAACAGAATCATTTGAGAAAACAGATGTTTGAACAAGGGGCCCCTTAGCTGTAGGAAGGAGGTGTTTTGTGTGTGGAAATCGACTACTCCACCGGGGATATAAAAAGGGGGCGTGTGGAGCTGTCGAAAGGAATATTATTTGCTCCCCGGCGTTCACACAGATGAGTGAGAGCCGAGCACACTTGCAGTCAAACACTCAGCAAGGCCCCAGAACCTTCTGGAGAAGGTCATTCTGAGGGTCTGTGAACCGTGCTTGTTATAAAAGGTCTAGTAAGCAATTGTAAGCCAATACACTTACGGCTGACTATTCCACCTCTGTTAAGCACTTTGAGCTGCAATTCTGTATGAAAAGCGCTATACAGAAAAAAGATTATTATTGTTATCATTATTATTTAAAAAAAAAAATAAAAAGATCCGGTACTTCTACACAGCCCTGGCTCAAGGTACACAAAGGAAAGTGGTGCAGACTGCAGCACACAACACTATCCTTGCCTTGGCAATGCATTTCCAATGTGTGGAGCTTCTGAGGGAGCACCCTATGACATTGAAGGGAGCTCTGCTTTAGAGTTCCAGAATTAATTACTAAATTACTAAATAATTACAAAAAAAAAAAGTCCGTTTTGGACTGTTGCGTTGGGTGGCCAACTAAAATAAGGGGCTCACATGCAATACAATGTGGGTGGTTGTTCACAGGCTATGAACTTAGACAGACAGACAGATAAAACCATTACATGTTTCTCCGACAGATATTGACTTTTTATTTCTATATTGCAATTTGCTAGTTTTGCAAACTTGTTACAGCCAAGACTGTGTCCAGTCTTCTACTGGGGCTGCTTTAAATTAAGATGGGTCCCACCGCTTATGTGCGTTGAACGATGTAACAATCTGTGATAAACCCCCCCCCCCCCATGTGTTGTGTTGCCAAAGGCAAGCAAGCAACCCTGCGACAAAGCAAAAGATGATCTGATGAGCTCTACATCTGATGAAGGGACACATTATACAACATTTAGGAAGCTGGGCTTTGTTGTAGCGGAGATAAGCACACTTACGCAAGCTGAATGTTATTGTGAGAACCACATTTACAGGCGGCTAGAGGTTGTTTTGAAGTAGCGGTGAATAATAGTATCTTTAAACTAACAGGTGTTATTAGACATCATGGCAACAACAGATCACAGGTGTCTCCTGATGTGGTCTGCGGTCCAGGTGGTGAAAACACAGCAACAACCATAAATAAAAACCTACTGCTATCCATTGCCAGAAATGATTCATCCCGCTACACGTTGCGGTTCTGAAGGTTTTCCCCACATCAGGTGACGCACGAACATTTGTGGCTGGTCCAACAGAGGACAGGCAGAACTAAACATGGTACTGACCTACACAGTTAGGTTTCACATTGATCATAAGTGCCCCATCATTTGGATTTTAAAGTGGTCAATTACCACATAGCCCCCTTAACATAATATTGTACACAGCAACACACTGCTTTCTAAGGACTCCTTACTAAGCATTAATTTAATTGCCCTTAATGCTTCACAGGAGTTCTTCCCCTTCAGTTCAACAGAGGCATAAATTTCCTGAATCTTGACTTACTTTAAATGTATGGCAGAGTCAGTAGTGTTTGGGACATCACCATCCTGCACTCGGAACCTCGAGGCCAAAAGGAATCACGAGCATGTTTCTTGAGATGGAAGTCAGCTATTCCGAGAGTTGATATTTGAACTCGATAAAAACACCACTTTGAGTTCCTATTTACAGAGACAAACCTTTGTAGGAACACCAAATGATTGTATTATCTGGTGGACCCTGAAGAGATTTTTACAGATTTTTACATTTGAAAGTACAATAGCTTACAATCGCTGACTCCTCCTTTTAAGTGACCTGAGGTGCATTCTAAATTGGCAACTTTTTCAAAACGAGCAAAATGGTCTGAGGAGGTAGTTCTCGGCAAACACACATGGACTCTGGACGAAAGGTGAATGGAATGTTCACACAAAGCAAAACCTGTTTGGCAACGAACGTTCGGCTCAGTTCGCTGAATTTGAACGCACCTCTCTGGCTTACCTGGGGTCAGGGGTCTCTCCCAGAATCTCCTCCAGGTGGTCTGAGAAGTGCACGAAGTCAGACAGCCCCTTGATGTGCTTCCTCAGCGGGTCTGTGTCTGCGGGAGCGTAGCCCTTGCCTCCCAGCTGTACGGCCCTAACAAACGACGTCACCGCCTGGCAACAGTAAAGCGGGCACACAAACCATGGTTAAAGGTACAGTCATTTAATTTAGCTAGCGTTCTCGACAAACTAAAAAAAAATCTCCCTTCAATGAGAGAGAGTGCTCCCTCAGAAGCTCCGCCCCTCCACACATTGGAAATGCATTGCGAAAACTATGGCATTGTTGTGAGCGGCATTGGTGTGACCCTTTTGTGTTCCTTTATTTACTAGGAGTGGGAATCACCAGAGGTCCCACGATACTAATGTCACAATACGATATTGTTGCTATTTTAAAACATATTGCGATTCCAACCTTTCACCCACCAGGAAGAGAGATGTGTTGCCATGGCGAGCGGCCCTCTTCAGGTCAGTGAAGGCCCCGTGTCCAAGAGCACGGCTGGGGACGTCGAGGACACGGGCCAAGGCCAGGTCGCTCTGGGAGTTCACCAGCAGAGCCAGGTAGGAACAGAAGACCCTCCTCACCTCCATGCTCACCTATGGGGACACACACACACACTCGGAAACATGTGTTGGGCATGTCGCTCAGGGAGATGCTTACAGGTCCGGGGCTCGAACACAAAACCTTCCGGGAGTCTCACACGCACACACCTTCACTCAACTGTCAGATGTGTAAAACAAAATGATTTTATTAACACTTTTTTTTTTTATTATTATTATTATTATTATTATTATTATTATTAATAATAATAATAATAATAATAAGTTGACCGCTACTAACCACCCACAAATCAGCAGGTGCCAGAAACAAACTGAAAGAAAATAATAAATAAATAAACATTTTTAAAACGGCGGGGGTGATGTAGAAGCATCTGCCTGGTAAGTGAATCCACATTGCCTGCCCTCTTAAATCTAACGGGATGCGATTTAAAGTTCCTGTTAATAGAAGATGAACGGAATCCAACAAGTGCAGCGAAGACTGTAAAAGGAAAAAAAAAAAAAAAAAAAAAAGGAAAAACCGTTGTTGCTAGGTGACAAAACAACAGAAATTAATATTCCTAACTCCCATATGCAAGGTGAGAAAGGTTAAAGTGATTCTATATGACTTTCTGCCACTAGATGTCAAACTAGAGAACCAGCATGTCAGACCAAAACAAATGCATTGTGGGCCACACACACACACACGTACGTACGTGAGTGTGATGTCATTCTCTGCTCAGGACACCATTACTACGCTATATCTTCACATATCAAATCGTTCTTCGCTGCTATAATCAACGTTTAAATGATGGCATGGGAAGGCCCTAATGTCTACCTGTGAGGTGAGGAGCCTGTGTGTACTGGAAGGAGTGGAAGGAACCGAGGCGGACTCAGCCATATCTGGGAGACTGGCGTCTCCTGTTAAGAACCTGAACAGCTGGACCTTGGCGAAAGAATAAAAAAATGAAAAAACAGAGAGAGAAAAAACAGATTTAGTGATATAAGCGCACTGTAGCCGACGTCATCCCTGACCCAGCGGCCTCTCTCAACTGCCATCGGTTTGGTTCCAATCACTTCCACAGTCCGCCAGCTCTCACCGGGCTCACAACTTCTTTGGGATCCGACTCCTCCCTCAGCTGATGGTACGCGGACAGGAGATCAACCAGGTCGGCGGCGTTGGAGCGCTTCAGAAAGGCGGCGTATGCATCCAGGATGAGCTCATAGTTCGCCGGGCGTGCTGCGTTATCGAGGGGAAGGTGAAGTCTGTCTAACAGTAAGTGTTTCCAGGCCACCAGAACATCACTAAGGCCCACTTTGAACTCTCCGCAAACCTGTCACACACACAGAGAGAAAACAGTTAACACAACAGCCACATCATCTACGGACTGAATGGAACCAATCACTGTATCAAACACAAGTATCATTGACGAGAGATCTGAGCTGACGTCATTCGTTGCAAAGCAGATATCAGTTAAAAGGCCTAAATACCCCAGCATACATTAAGGTGAGGCGAGTGTATCATCTGGGGTGCGTTCAGTGGACTGAACGTTCAATGAACTTCACGTCACTGAAGGACACCTTTCATGAAAATGTTTGCAACGTTCTTGATATTCTTTCAAAGACACTTGCTGCGTTTAACGGGCAAGTGTTGCTCAATGACATGTATGAAGTGTGTGTAGCAGAAGATTGGGTGGGTGGGTGGGTGTGTTTTTTGTCATAATCGTCACTATTTAGTGCCACCAGTACCAAATATCGTTTTCATTACATCTTAAATGTATGCAGACTAATTATGATATGAATATGCATAATATTTTAAATCGCAATAGGTTAATGACACAACCATTATCATACAAATCCTTCAATTGAGAAGTGTGGTATACCGACAGGTGGTTCTACCATCACCTCCTCCATCTACATACGGAGCTCATGTGTGTTTGCTTAGGAAAGGTTGAGTTAAAATATAAAAACCCGTTCTCCAGCCTTCAACTGCGTCACCATCACAGCCTATCTGAGTGGCTACATACAGCAATACAGTTTGAAATCGAGTGGACCTCAGTTGTTGAGACGAGCCAAGTCACCTGTTTATTAACCTCGGCCATAGCCAACTGCAGAACCATCAGCATGTCATTGGCTCCATGGACGATCGTTCTCTCGGACTGTAAAACTCGGTGGCTTTGTCGCCTGAAGATTTTGATCAATGTCCTTAGATTGTCCACCAAAGTTGCCATACCTAAACAATACACAAAACGCCATTATAAAACAAAATCATGTACAATTTAAACGGTGGAGACGGTGATTAGACTATATTATTTAAAATCAAACTAAAATGAATCCAAGAAAATGTTCAAACCTGCACGTAAGTTATCGCAATCGCCAGCAGTGCTCATTTCGCGTATACGACACAGAAAAAAAGCATCTGCTTTAAAATTTTAAATTCCTGTGACGTTTGCTACTTGGCCAATAAGAATAACGCGTGTCGCTCAATCCAAAATAGGTGTCTTTTGTTAACCATGCTGTGTTTTGTAATATTTGTATTGTAAATAGTTTTATAGCATATAACAACACGTGTTATACAACAACAATGTTTATATTTTACTAATAAATTTCTTGCAATTATTAAATCATTTTGGTTTGATTTCGGATTAGAGTTTCACGAAATATCCCTGCCGATAGTTGCGTGAATGGAGCAGTCCACTTCGTACCCGGAAAATGATTGAAAATATTCCAACGCGCGCAACGCTGGATTGTCAGAGCATCAATAACCTTTGATTTGGAAGTACTGGTAAGTTTAATATATCAAATATATCTGCGTTTGTAATCGCAATATACTATAATGTATATTCATCTGACAATAAGGTTATGCATTTGCACAAAAAAAAAACATAACCGTAACATTTGGTTTATTTGACCGTAGTCTTGGTTATTACGGTGAATAATAAAAAAACAACTCATACTCACTCAGTCAAGAAATAGAGACATTCTAATGGATATGTAATAGTATGGTACAGTTTTCTATGCAAAAGGAGGAACACTTTCAGGCAGGGAAACAAGTTACAACTTTAACTTTCACACCAGAGAGAGCCGCTTGACGCAACATATCACGTTGACATGACCCATCATACACATGGTACGGTACGACCTATGGGTATGACCAAACACGCAGACGTAAACACTGCTGTGCCGTGTAACATTTTTGAATACAGCCATCCCAGAGCATTGGTATTTCTATCAACTGCTCCCTCAACACGCCGAAGCATTATTAAATGCACCTGAAGTTAACTGTTTTCATAGACATTAAACAAAACTGTTCATCGTGATGGTAGCTTACCTAAGGTAGTTAGTTTTTTTTTTCCGTTGTCAAATTCAGTGAATATGTCTTAACGGGTTGTTAGCTGTATGTTAAGTGTGCATGGTGAGAAACTGAGAAAAAAAAATCAGGTGTTTCTACACAGCTTTGGCACACTGTAAATGGGAACCCAAACAAAGTGGTGCAGGACACACCACACAACACTATCCTAGTCTTGGTGTTGTGTGGGGGGAGCTTATGAGGGAGCACCATATGGCACTGAAGGGAGATATGTTTTTTTTTTTAAATCCAGTTGAAATAACAACAAGCTTTCTCCATAAATGACTCCTCCCGCAGAAGCTCTACCCTGCAGGCTGGAAACACATTGGGAAGGCTAGGATATTGCTGTTGTGTGCGGTCTGCCCCACTTTATGTATCTATTTACGGAGCCAGAGCTGTGTAGAGGTAAAGGATTTGTTTTCAGTATGCACAGAAAAATGATAAGACCGCGGAGGAGACTGCTACCGTAGTCCACGCCTGTTCATCAGCACTACGCCTCATAAGCCACTATGTGTTGAACATTTGATACATATACCTCGACACAGGACTCTGTGACTCTTAGTAATACTGTTGATTACCATTGGCCGTTGGCATTGTCACTCACCAGCGTGTCTCCATAATTTCTGGCGCAATAGCGCAGCGCTTTATTTACTAATGTAAAATGCTTAAGCAGTAACCGTCCATAGCCTACTCATTTTACAGATTTACCCGCAAACAGCCAGTGGCGTCGTTTATTTAAATGCAGGAAGCCTGTTGACTCCATTGATACCAGGATGCAGGAGGACCTGAGTCGCAGCGCCACCTACAGCGTGCCGTGCGACGATTACGTGCACGTGGTGGAGTTCAGCCCCTTCGACAGTGGAGCCGCAGCGTCGCTGCTGGCCTACGGGGGGAGCCAGTACGTGGTGGTGGGAACCTGTCTGTTCCAGGTGAGAGAGGTGCCACGGGTCTCTTGGCACTCGAGGTTGTCGCCTCTACCTGTGGGTCACAACATCAACATTTCTGGGGCGGGTAGGGGCATCGTTTTTGTCTTCACTGGGCCACATTAAGCTGTGGTGTGTGCTGTATCTATTTACTGTATCTATCACTATACAGTACGCTGCCTGGTCAGAAGTTTATAGAGTTTATATATTTGCTTTCACATTGATTTGACAACCTTCACAACATTTCTTTGCATACATTTTTGGCGTGGAAATTGTTTTGGCGACGAGAATTCTCCAGAAAATCCCAAACGTTAAATGGGCCTAAGGTCAGGACTCTGTGTCCGTGCAATGATGAGACAACCTGTGCAGCACGGCTTCCGTGTTTTTAAATGCTTTTCTCTTATTTATTAATAGTCTTTAGTCTTCCAGCGTCTTCGTTTGTTCTCCTCATGACAGGAGGAGGACGTGGAGGTTGACGGTGTTGAATTCAACGTGCTCCGTGCGTTCCATCACGACGTGCGTGTCGACGCTCTCGCCTGGAGCCCGGAGTCTCGGCTGGACGGGGTGCCAGCAGTCATCAGGTGCCTGCTGCTTTTCCTCCAGCCTTTCACTGCCGCCCCCCACCCCCCCCAAAAAAAAAGATTCCTCGAAAGCGGCAGCAGCCGTGTGAGACCGCCCCGTGACTGCCCCCTAGTGGTGCAGCACGATGCGTGATCGCAGCATTGGCGTGAACCACTGTGTGTGTGTGTGTGAGCACCATCTCTTCAGTGTTGTGTTGCTACTACTACCTTAGACACATACACGGGGGTGCGTGCACCATATTGACAACATGTGATATTGATCATGAAAACTGCAAAAGTAAAAACACAAAGGTTCTGGGAATATCATATCAAAGCAACCACTGGCTGTCATGTTGGACTGGTATCACAGCAGTGATTCCAAGCTACCGTGGAGGCTAATGCTTCCTCTTCCACCTCCATTGTGTGGTTGTCTTCCTCAGCCACACATCGTACTTATCTACATCGAACACAACTTAGCCACACAGCCAACGGACGCATGATCTCTCCGCAAAGTAAACAGAACACAGCATGCTTTCTGTCACATTGTTGATATGCTATATTGCTATGACGATATTGAGTCAATATATTGTGCATCCCTAATATATGGACATTCTTCCATGTGGACAGTGCGCGGTGTAATTACCATTAGCATCACACCACGAACGGCCTAGTCAGTCACCCACCCGGGCTCCCTCAGCCCCCCGGCCCACGGCACAGCTGCTTCGGAGGAGGAGGAGGAGGAGGAGGAGGAGGTAGAGGTGGATGTGGAGAAGGGCCAAGTTGTTTCAGGTGGCGCTGGGCAGCCCAGGGATGTTAGAAAGCAGGGGTTTCCTGCTCACGGGAGCACAGAGCGGTGGAGGGCCTCCCAGCCCGCCCGCTTAATTGAGAAGGAAAGGCGGGCGGTGGTGGTGATGATGATGTCCTGGCCCCTGCCGCTGTGGGGGGTGGGGGGGGCGTGCTGTGACGTGTGCGCTTGTTGTTGTCGTTATTGCGTTGGCTGCCGCCTGCTCGGGATATTTCCCCAACCCTGCGTTTCTGCACGTAGTCGCACGCGGGGCTTCAGGCTGGGGCCCCAGGGAGGGGCTCCAGGGAGGGAGAGGGGGTGGGTGGGAGTGATAGAAGAAGAGAGGGAATGCTGGCGGGTGGGGGAGAGAAGGAGGTCTGGCGTAACTGCAGAGGGCGGGAGGAGGGGGGGGTGTCCGCTCTACAAGCCCAATTACGAGCCGGTTGTGACAGGGGTTAACGTAACGTAAAAAGGTTAAACAAACGGACATTTTTATTCGCAAAACTTATGACAGAAAAGAAGAACACTTGTAAAACGTCCTATCGCGTCTGAAATGAGGCTATAGAACGAAATGTGAGGATAGGCCTGTCAGTATAACAAATAGCCTAAAAATAAAGAAACATTACTATAGGTAGGCATACACATTAGGCCACATCGTGTGTAGGCTACAGGTGATTCAACTTTCTGACGTATAAACTGCGGGAATGGGCCCTATATCACACATGAGAACGCTCATTATGGCATTGCTAATTTGTACTCCGAGTCCAATAAGGACTACATTATATCACAATTGCATAGGTTACAATAGTCTTTCATTAGGCCTACTGGCTAAACGAAAGTGTTTTATATATCCATAGATTGTAATTTAGGTTGAAATAGTGAGGGTTTTAGGCTAGGGCACAGGCCTAAAGAAAAGAATAGGCATGTAGCTTTAAAAAAAATATAATACATCTTTAGATAGGCTATTTGTGACTTCATGAAATGTAAAAAGTTAACTGATTGCAGGAAACATTATCATATAAGACAGCAAATTAAGACATTGGTCTATAAGATGTTAGGTTATCTTGAAATGGTATGGCTAACACAGATGGCCAATCTATGCACCAATCAAATATTGTTTTGTTTTTTAGTTTACATGTTTCTGACAAATAGTGCCTAATCAATTAGCCAATGTATTAACATTTACTAGCCTAGATTAAATCCAGACATAATTGTGACAATTAATAATGTCTTCAGTGACCCTGCCACACGATTAGCATATCGGCATGAATTTAAGATTTAAATTGATGTTTTATTGGTCACATGCGAGCAGCATGAATGGTGAAAATAAATAAATGCATGTTCAACCGCTAACGAAAAACACCGATATTCCAGAAATATTAATATTACTGACTGTAACATATCCCTATGCTGTATCGGCTGATTTCAACCGACACAGCATAGTGAGAACAGGCTGGACACGGGGCTAGGCATATGATGAACTGCTATGCGATGCGCAGAGATAGTGATCAATGTCGAAATAAACGGGTTTTGTCGTCTCAGAAACTTTGATTTCATTGGCTATATGAAATACATTATAAAGGCAAATGCTTTTAATCTGTTCTGAAGTGCAGCCTAAAGCTCTTATGCCTTGGTTTGTTATAATAGGCCTATGTGTTGTGTGATGACTCAATTAAAAAATGATAGAACCTTGGTTGATATGGAACACACCCTGGTACAATTAGATTGGTGGAGACCCTCCCTTGCTGAAACCCTGCATAAATTCTAAATCTGAAATCCCTTTCAATCATTCCCTGGTGTGGGGCTTGTCTGATATGGAGCTAAAAGGCCCTTGCTAAGGTTATCCTGCAGCATTAGTGGACTTCTCTGTTGACGTGTACTACGGGGAAAGAGGTACAGAGATTATGGGCAATTAAAGGCCACTTTATGCTAGTCTGCTGGCGTCACAATGTCTGGCCAAGAATGCTCACCTCGGCTAATACTATCAATAGGAACAAACTCAGCACCATCAACTTATTATGTAGAGTGAATTATTAATGTCAAAGCCAACACGGTTCAACTCATTATGGCTGGTTTGTCATAGGAACCTCTTATAAGATGCATATGTTCGAATGGTCTGAGTGTATACAGCAACTGTAAAATATTATTGGTTTAACTACAGCATATCCACAGAATATGCACATTCAACAAGCCATAAAGCAATAAGTCTACAATAGTTATTTGCACATTAGTGAAACAATTCCCATCATATAATTAGCGCGGTGGCGGCGCAATTTTGATGATCTCATTTCTAAATAACCAGATAAACAATTATGGATAGCCTATAATGTGTTTTCTTATTTCTAAGTGCGTTATGGGAGTTCGTTTCACATTGAGGTGCATTACAAGCTCCTGACCAACAGAGGGACCTTGCTAAAAACAAGATCATTCTGAGAACATGTATATAGCGAATTAATTGTGAGATACGAGTAATGTTCGCCTATTTGTTTATACTCCACCAAAAAAGAAGCTAAAACGCGTCTTTAACATGGATACTTTAAAAGTCCATTGAGGGCACAAAAGGCCTATTAACTCAGTCACAGGTACCAACAAGTGAAGTGTGAGATGCCCCACAGGATATTGCGTATCTGGCTGTCTCGTAGCCTCAGGTCACGCAGTTTTATCAGCAATTCCTGTATGGTAAAGGTGGTGGAAACAACTGGTAAATTACATTATCGTGTTATTTAACCTTGAGGGGGTAAAATACTATTTTCAAAAAAATAAATA
>JAOEGT010042839.1:0-21996 GCA_025447795.1 Speoplatyrhinus poulsoni | reverse complement strand
GGAAGGGGTTGTCTGGGGGGGGGGGTGTTACAGAAACGCCGGTGGGGGAGAGTGGCTGGCTGGAGCTGGACTGCAGCGAACGCAGCAATAGGAGGGGGGAGGGGAGATGGAGCTTTTTCTCTTTTGCCGGATAGTTGTTATAGTAACAGAGGAGGGAGGAGATGGGCGGGATGGAGACAGAAGGCATCGCAGCACATTTCTGACAAATAGGACCGGCTTTCTGGGTGAGCTCTGTGTGTGTGTGTGTGTGTGTGTGTCTGTGTGTGTGTGTGTGTGTGTGTGTGTGTGTGTGTGTGTGTGTGTATTAGATAGTATTAGAGAACTAGCATGTGTGGAGCACATCAGTGCTAATTCAGGATGTGTGTGTGTGTGTGTGTGCGTGTGCGTGTGCATGCGTGTGTGTGTGTGTGGCATGGGTCACGTGCTCCTTTGTAAGTCTGGTAGCGGCGCGCTGCTTGAGTGTGTGTGTGTGTGCACGTGCACGTTTGAGACATTATTCGCAGTGAACTGTCGACGACAGGCAGTGCAGAGTGCACGAGGAGTGCATGAGCTGGACACATCGGGTGTGTCACAGAGGTGAGAGAGAGATAGAGACATTTGTAGAGCGAGAGAGAGCGCTATTGAGAAGATTTCTTATGGTTCTAGTTCAACGCTCGCAGGTACGTCTGTATCTTGTTGCTATAGGGAACGACTGTGGAAGGACTTATGTTTTTTTTCTTCTTCTGAGACTAGAGTCTGTTTTGCAGTACTATTAGATTGCTGCATTATGTCGTTGTGACTTTGTGGCATGTTGTTTCCTTGAGTTTGTGTTAGTAAATACACAGTTACATTGAACTATGCGGTAATACATTGGTCAGTTAAATATTGCTGTTTGCAATACAGTTGTGTGTGTGTGTGTGTGTGTGTGCGTGTTTACCTGAGTTCACGTGTTAAATGTGTGCATGGCATGCGCATATGTACATGTGTGTACATGTACATGTAGTCTGCATGTGTGTGGTTGCTCACCAATGCACGCATGTGTGTGTGTGTGTGTGTGTGTGTGTGAGTATGAATTTAGATGGTGTTTGTTTGCAAGATCTATGAAATCACATCTGTGTGTGTGTGTGCGTGTGCGTGTGTGTGTGTGCGTGCCAGAAGTTCCAGGGTGAGTCATAGCGGGTAGGCAGGGAAGAGCGCTGAACCCTAACAGACACCTCTGTTCTCGCTCAGCTTCCCAACGGCTCCTTTGTCCGGGGCACAAACTACCACAATACCTTGTTGTGGTTGTGTTGCGTTGTGTTGCGTTGTGTTGTGCTGTGTTGCGTTGTGCTGTGATTTCATGTGTTGTGTTGTTGCGTTGCATTGCGTTCACATCCTGCATCAGCTGCCTGGCGTGTCTGACCGGCTGTCTGTCTGTCTGTCTGTCTGTCTGTCAGGCCATAGCAGCAGGCTATGGACCCAGGCCTCCTCCATTGCCCCCAATACTCCTCTCCCCACCTCTCCTCCAAGAGTCTTTCCCACCCCTACTTATTCCCCAAAACCCCTCCTCCCTGCCCCCTTCTCCCAAAGTTCCTTTCACACCCCCACCTCCTTCATCTCCAGCCTAGTATCATTCGCCCCTTCCTTTTATTCTTTATCCACTCCCCCCCCCCTCTCTCTCTCTGTCTCTCTCTCTCTCTCTCTCCTTCACACACTGACTCACTTACACACACACACACACACACACACCAGTGCAGGAGGCTGGACTAGTGACTAGGGAGGACTGTATTAGCGCGGCATACGGTCGGCCGTCGCACACCGCTGAGGAGACGCACTGCTTCTTCCAGACAGTCTCAGACCAATGAGAGCGGAGGCAGAGAACCGCTGGTCGGTCAGCTGCGCGTTGTGGACCGTGTGATTACACTGCGGCGACAGTTGGGTTCAGAGGTCGTTGTTGGGCGCCGTTGTCAGCAGCATTCAGCAGCTTGACGGACAACGGTTGTTTTAATGGATGCACTCTGCGGAGGATGACGGTGATGAGTGCGATTGATTTCACGTCACCGCGTCGGTGTGTGTGCTTGTTTTTGTGTTATTTATAGCTCTTGACGTGCGCTGTTTGTTGTTATTTATAGACATGGAGAAGATGTGCTCATGAGAATGTTTACATGTTAGCGCCATGTTGTGTCCATGCGCTCTGTTTCATACGCTCACATGCACATCTCTCTATTGGATGAGCAAAGTCATGTGTGGACCTGAGCCAATCAGTGAAAGGACTGGCATTATCACAATTAAGTATCTTTCTCAAGGATACTTACCGGTAGGCCAGGCCTACATATTACTGTATGTACGTTATCATTTATTATTTATGTTCATTACTATGTAAGGCAAGTGTAATCGCCATACATGTATCACATAGCTTAAACGTGACTTGGTTACACAGAAATGTAATACATTTCCGTGTGAGAGAGAGAGATGGGGGGGCGAGTACTTGTAGGGTGACATTTTTGGTTGACCGCACCCGCAGCTGTATTTCTGACTCCGGAGTCGAGGATCCACTGCAGCGCGTCACAAACGAACAAACTTCGCGCCTCAGCAGCACTTTGTATATTTGCTTGGACTGTCGCTATTGGCGAGGTTAGCAAGGATAGCACGCTAGTTAGCGTTAACCTCGGTTCACGCGCAGCGCGGTGCATGATGTGTCACTAACGCGGTCTCCTCTGTGTTTACCTTGCGCCGGCAGGCAGCAAGCATGAGGACGGCACCCAGAGCGACTCGGAGAACGGGCTGGGCCTTCGCTTCGCTAGCCGTCGCCATGCCCTCGAGGAGCGCCTGAAAGCGGCGCACGCCCAGGGAGGAGGAGGAGTAGGTGCAGGAGGAGGAGGGGGAGGGGTAGGGGCCGGCGTGGTCGGTGGGGCTCGGACCGCCACCAGCACCCGCACCGCCTTCATGATCGAGTTCTACGACGAGGAGAACCCCCGCAAGCGCAGGTCGTACTCGTTTTCCCAGACTGCACCGCTGCTAGGGGGCGGGCCCGGAGGGGAGGGGCTGTGTCCGCAGCCCCCTTCCCACCCCAAGGTGTTCAGCATCTCCACCTCCGCCACAATTAACACCTCTGCAGACTCAGGTAATACAGCTTGGATGTTGTATTAGTCTTCAGTGTTGGGCAGTAACTAATTACTAGTAACTAGTTACTGTAATGTTACTTTTCCCAGTAACTTGTAGTGTAACTACAAAAAAGTTAAATTATTAATCCAAGTAATGCTGCATTACTGCGCTACAAGAACAAGATTTCTGGTCCTAGCAAACTTTGGGTAGGCCAATTGAACTAACCTGTCAAATCATCTTGTTCAAGAGGCTGCAATGTTTTCACTTTAGCTGATTGTTGACTCCTAAAGTTAAACATTGTTCCAATAAAGAGGATTCAGTTCTGAAATTAGCTGGCTACACAGGTTGTCCTTTATTTAATGCATTTATATAGCGCTTTTATCCAAAGCGCTATATAAATGCAGTCCATTTACCATTTACAACAAAATAAACTTGAAATTGATTGCAACGCTACGGCTTCCCCTCAGGTAGGGGCCCTACGCCGATCTCCGCCACTGTGGCGGCGGGGGCCCCCACTGCCGCGCGCGTGCTTCTCAAACAGAGGTCCGAGGACCCCAGCCTCCGGAGCTCGGCCAGCACGGGGCTCCAGACGGGCAGCCCCTCCAGCCTCGCCAGCCCCAGCGAGGAGGCCTCGGCGGTGGGCAGAGGGCCGGCGGTGGAGAGAGGGCCAGTGGCGGCTGTTGGGGAGCCGGAGGAGGACCACAGTGACAAGGGAACCTACACCATCGAGCTGGAGAACAGGAACCCAGAGGAGGAAGAGGAGGCGCGGCGGATGATAGACAAGGTAGGAGGAAGAGGATATGCTCTGTAGTGAGGGAGACGTAGCCAGGCTGGTAGACTTTAG
Source organism: Speoplatyrhinus poulsoni (assembly GCA_025447795.1). Classification (NCBI taxonomy): domain Eukaryota; kingdom Metazoa; phylum Chordata; class Actinopteri; order Percopsiformes; family Amblyopsidae; genus Speoplatyrhinus; species Speoplatyrhinus poulsoni. The sequence goes on along the minus strand of JAOEGT010042839.1, from coordinate 18,089 downwards.
TGGCGCTATACAACTTTCTGCCACTAGTATTAATGCTAGAGCTCCAGCATCACAGATCATAGCACGTGCAGCCAGAACGGCTATGAGAACAGACGAGCTCCCACAGACGAGCTCCCACACACTCACAGGGCGTGACTGTGGGGTCATCGTTGTTATGTTTACATAGAAAATAGTTGTTTTCTGCTATTTTAATGTTTACAATGCCATGTAAATCCCCTTTAACGTATAATAGACATAATAAAGTCAGGATTATTTGCACTGCACATTAAATACAGTAAAGTCAATTTGAAAACAAAATAACTGATTTATTGAGACATTCAGCTTCACTGTCACAACCATGTGAACTCACTGTACAGTAGATATGCATTACCTATTTATAGCTTATTCATTGCGACAAGCATATGATTGCTGTTATTCCATGTTATAGATATATAGAATATAGAATAAGTGTATTTCCATTGGAAATACATGTGTTAACGTGGTTGCATAACAAACCTCTTGTAGTGGAAATACTTTACTTTACTTACTACAGTACAGTTTTAACATTTCTGTACTTCTAATGTTTAGTTAGTAAAGCTGTTCCCTAAAACACTCAAGCGATATTATGGTTTATAAAACATGCCCCCCTACTACACAATTATCATTTCATCACATGTAATTCTGTTAAGTTATCTCTTTCATCACATCAACCTGCTTGCAGAGACTCTCGATTAACTGGCGCACATTGTATTGTGGTGCTGATTGTGTATACTGATGTGTGTGTGTGTGTGTGTGTGCGTGCGTGTGTGTGTGTGTGTGTGTGTGTTTGAATTAGCAAACAACAAAGCTAGCTAGTTATTTCCCTCCCTTTTATTAGCTGCCCCGTTGCCACGTTTAGCGCTAGCGTCTCCCCCTTGAGACTGTGTTTTGTTTCAGCCACTAAAACAAAAGCTACCAGCTCTCGGTTCCCTGACCACCACCACTCGACCGCCTCTCTCCTGCTGGTGAAACTAATGCTTCTGAACCTGCCCTGGGAGGCTAGTTACACCAAGCACTGCCCTTCTTTCATCAAACAACGCTCCTGGGAGCTTGAGAAACCACCGTCCACTCCTTATAATGCCGCCATTGTGTTCTGGTTTGCTGCTGAGCGCAACTTCAAATGTCAAAGCAAGCTTCCGCATGCTGTGTATACACCACCTAAGAGATTATATTACATGGTGCTAATTACAGGGACGGAGATGTGATTCAGTTGAGGCATAACTGCAGTTTTTGGCACCAGAGTGATGTAAAGGAAATGAAAACAGCACAAATAGAGCGTGTGCTTATTTTAGGCTACCGATACATTTATTTATGCAGAAGCCTGCGCTCAGACGTTTGTCAAAACCCATCTTCGTGTACTGTAGCACTAATTGTAGTTTTACGCTGCATTATGTATAGCTTTAACACTGCTATCTTTACGGGTGCAGTGGATAAATAGTTGGGTACTTTTCCAGAGTGTTAGTCAGACTGCATTACATTTCCAACAGGACGTGTTGTCATGCTAATTCCTGTAATTAGCTGAAACACTAATTGGCACACTGCTAGCACACACACTGCTCGCTTTCGCTCCCCTTTGTACTGTTAAATGGTCGTTTTTGTCAATTTGCACTTGTTTGTGAAACGATTGGGGGATGATATTATGATTATAGACTATATGATGAGGACATTGCATGTTATTAAGCATCTTATTTATTATAAAAGGACATATATATGTGTGTGGGAGGATTGCGTAATGTAAACCAGTGGCAATAAATAAATGCTAATGAGCATGCATCACCAAATTAAATTTAACTACATATCAGAATCATAATTTATTAATTAACAACATGGGGGAAAGGTCACGGACAGCCTGATGGTTTGGTTGGCCCGGGTAAAGGGTTGTGGGTTTGATACCCAGTAAATTTGGATGGTGTGTCCTCCAGGTCTTTGGTGTAGAACAGAATCAGATCAAGGGCTCTTCCACACCATCTGACCTAAAGGATGGAGGCTGCAAGGACACAGGAGATGCAAAAACTGAGGTATTATGCTCATTATATATGGTACTAATTGCTCTTGTTTATACTAATATGCATTACACATTAAGGTGTCCCCAATTGTGTTATGCCACTCATATAGCAGGCTACAGTTTAAGATTTAAAATATATAAACATGTTTTTGTTTGATGAGAGAATGAGTATGAATGACTGTGATCCTTGTGATCCTTCTGTGGCGTTCATCTGTCCATTGTGGTAAGAAAAAGAGCAGTAAAGGAAGGCTAAGCCTCGCGGTTCAGTTGCCTGATGTGAGTCAGGCAACTCCCACGGTTTGACCACAGTGCTTCCCAGTTGTAAGGGAGGAGGCTGCTTGTCCCTCCAGGGAGTGACCTAGATCTCAGAGCTGATGCAACGGGCGCCGGTCCCTACAGGCAACTTCCTCTGACATAGGGGAGGGCACAGGGTTCAGACCCGTGATTCCCAGAGTTGGGGATTAAGTGGGGGTTGTCACATTATCCTAAATTCAAATGCTTTTTTTTCTCTTATTTTCTTCATATGAGACAGGACAGTGTAGAATGCTAGGAAGTGGGAGAGATATATTTGGAAATGACCTCAGGGTGGAGGCAAACCCATGTCTCCTAAGGCACTCAAGGAGTTAATGCATGCGCCACACCTCCACCCTAAAAAAAGAAAAATGGTTTATACAGTTTTGCAATAATTTGTAATAGTCTATTAATTATTATCTGGCCAAGCTAAGCTAATTGTGTAAAAAGAAAAAGTTATAAAACCAGAGATCAGATAAATAGACTTCCTTATTATTCTCAGTTTCTGAATCAGTACGGACTCTCAACCTGACGAACGGCTCTACTTCTTCTGTCTCACTGCCCTCCCTCTCACCTCCCCCCTCCTCCCCCCAGTCTCTTGTCTGTGACTCCACCTGGGTCTCCCAGTGGGCCACTATGGCCGCGGGCCACACCCGGACCGACCCGGAGGGCTCCGGAGCGGAAGCGCCTGTCCTCCTGCACGCGGAGCGTGGCAGTGAGTCGCGCGGCCCCGGCTCCGCCTCCTCCGGCCAGACGCAGCACAAGCGCCGCACCCTGCCCCAGCTGCCGGGGGCCGCAGCCCGGACCCCGTCCCCCCAGGCCCCCCAGAGGAAGCGTGGCGACGTCGGGGAGAAGCAGGACACGGAGCCCCAGGAGAAGGAGCGCCACCCGGGGACAAAGGGGCACGGGACGACCTCGCCCGCGCCCCCGCCCGCGGAGAATGGGGAGGTGGCCGGCGGTCGCAGGCAGAGCTCCTCCCATTCCCCCTCCCCCTCCAAACCAGCCCCTCCGCGGAGGAAGCGGTCGGGGGAGAGGAAAGGAGGTGGGGGAGGCGGAGGGAGAGATGGGGGAGGAGATGGGGAAGGGAGAGATGGAGGGGGAGAGGAGGACAAGTCGGGGAAGCCCCTGGTGCGCCAGGGCAGCTTCACCATCGAGCGGCCGAGCGCCAACGTTCCGGCGGAGCTGATTCCGATCATCCAGCGCGGCGGGGGCAGCGGGCGCGAGCGCAGCGACTCAGCCGGCAGCATGGACACGGCCACGTTGCTCAAGGACACCGAGGCAGTCATGGCCTTCCTGGAGGCCAAGCTGCGCGACCAGGACCAGCTTGAGCACAGGGCAGTCAAGACCACCAGCAGGACCACCAGCAGGACCACCAGCAAGACCACCAGCCGGACCACCAGCGCCCGCCCACCTCGCTCCACCACCACCGGCGGAGGTGGGGGCTCCATATCCCCCGAATCAGACGTGGACACGGCCAGCACCACGAGCCAGCTAGCTGGGGAGGCGGAGGAGAGGCGGGGGGGCGGCGGCGGTCTCCAGAAGCGGCGCTCCCTCAGCAGCATGCACCGGGAGAAGAGCAGCGTGGGCGCCCCCTCCAGGCCCGGCCCCGCCACTACCGGCACCAGCACCACATCCAGCGCCCGCGAGCGCCTGGAGAGGAAGGCCAAGAGCAGGGCTGCCCCGGCGCCGCCCCACCACCCCACCTCCTCGTCCTCCAGGGCGAGGCAGCCCTCCGCGGACCTCACCGACGACGACCGCACCTCCTCATTCCCCGTCTCCGACGTGCTGTCCTCGGACCAGGAGGGGGGCGGCGGCCCGGTCCCCCGGAGCTCCCGGCAGGTCAAGGCCTTCCCCGGGCCCATGCCGCCCGCTGCCACCTCCTCCTCCCTGGCCAAGCAGCAAGGGGCGCTGCCCCAGCCGCGGCCGACGCGGGCTTCCCTGCTGCGGCGCGCCCGTCTGGGGGACGCCTCCGACTCGGAGCAGGTGGAGGCAGATCGTGCATCGGTGGCGTCGGAGGTGTCCACCACAAGCTCCACCTCCAAGCCCCCGTCGGGCCGCAGGGGGGGTCCGACGCGGCTGGACGTCCTGGCCCAGCCGCGGCGGACGCGCGTGGGCTCCATCCCCTCCTCCACCCGCAGCGACTCGGAGTGCACGCTGGCGCGGGGCTCCGCCCACTCGGCGGGGTCGTCGGCCGCCCCGGCGACGCGGCTCACCGCGGAGACGGCGCTGCGCCTGGGGCTGAGGGCGGCGTGCCCCGGCGACGGGCGACTGACGGCCAGGATGAGGGCCAACAGCGTGTCCAAGCTGACGGAGGCCAAGGCCAGGGCCTCCACGTCAGGCTACTGCTCCCCCACAGGTGACCACAGTCATGCTCAGTTTATTATTTACTTTATTTCACCTTTACTTCACCAGGTGATCACATTGAGATTAAAACCTCTTTTACAAGAGAGACCTAAAGTAAAGTTTCATGTTGATGACACACAACATTCAAACACTCATGACTGGGGTGTACATTTAAAACAACAATAGAAATATATATATATTATGTTATACCGTGTTATTTTTATAGGCTGGCTTTTATGTGGGCGACGCGGCATCATCTTTAGTTTTATAACCCCTTGTGTTTATTAGAATTGATATAGAATTTACATAACACTTTAACACTGACTCTCTGTGGTTCTAAGGACACACTCTATCAGCACTATAGCACATAAGAGACTGTCTCTAGTCTCAGCACTACATCACATAAGAGACTGTCTCTAGTCTCAGTATTACAGCACATAAGAGACTGTCTCTAGTCTCAGCATTACATCACATAAGAGACCGTCTCTAGTCTCAGCACTACATCACATAAGAGACTGTCTCTAGTCTCAGCATTACATCACATAAGAGACCGTCTCTAGTCTCAGCATTACATCACATAAGAGACTGTCTCTAGTCTCAGTATTACAGTACATAAGAGGCTGTCTCTAGTCTCAGTATTACAGTACATAAGAGACTCTCTAGTCTCAGTATTACATCACATAAGAGACCGTCTCTAGTCAGTATTACATCACATAAGAGACTGTCTCTAGTCTCAGCACTACATCACATAAGAGACTGTCTCTAGTCTCAGCACTACATCACATAAGAGACTGTCTCTAGTCTCAGTATTACAGTACATAAGAGACTGTCTCTAGTCTCAGTATTACATCACATAAGAGACTGTCTCTAGTCTCAGCACTACAGCACATAAGAGACTGTCTCTAGTCTCAGTATTACAGTACATAAGAGACTGTCTCTAGTCTCAGCACTACATCACATAAGAGACTGTCTCTAGTCTCAGTATTACATCACATAAGAGACTGTCTCTAGTCTCAGCACTACAGTACATAAGAGACTGTCTCTAGTCTCAGTATTACATCACATAAGAGACTGTCTCTAGTCTCAGTATTACAGTACATAAGAGACTGTCTCTAGTCTCAGTATTACAGTACATAAGAGGCTGTCTCTAGTCTCAGTATTACAGTACATAAGAGACTCTCTAGTCTCAGTATTACATCACATAAGAGACCGTCTCTAGTCAGTATTACATCACATAAGAGACTGTCTCTAGTCTCAGCACTACATCACATAAGAGACTGTCTCTAGTCTCAGCACTACATCACATAAGAGACTGTCTCTAGTCTCAGTATTACAGTACATAAGAGACTGTCTCTAGTCTCAGTATTACATCACATAAGAGACTGTCTCTAGTCTCAGCACTACAGCACATAAGAGACTGTCTCTAGTGTCAGCCTCTTCTGTCCATCAGCACTGTCACATGAGAGACTAATTTGGTTTATAAGATACAACAGCACAACAACACTATCAGAAAGTGGGGTAGATTTTCATTGGCTGTATACTTAATACTGACACAACACTAGTGCAGGGCATTAGTTACTCATTTCAGTATGTCCGTTTATTTTGAGCACTAACCGTAGCCTTCTTATTTAACAACAATTTGCAAACAGCCATACTATGTTATCCCACAGATATGCTATATCACTGGTATCCAACCCTGATCCTGGGGACCGCCTGCCCTGAATATTTTAGTTCACAGTTTCCAAGTCATGGTCCAGCAGTGGTTTCGCCAAGACCAGGGTTGCATACCACTATATAATACATAATATACAGAGAGAGTCAGCATTTTAAGGTTGACAGTTTAAAAAAAAGCTGTAAAAGCATGACATACATTCAAAATTATATAACTAAAGACACTGATCACATAAAAGCATGTCTATATATAAAAAAACCTTAAACATAAACTAGTATGCTACATATGCTAGACGTACATGCAATTAAGTATCTACAGCACCAATAAAATATGCAGTTGCTTCCTTTTTTATTTTATTTTAAATAAAATAAATTGTACAGTAAGAACAGGAAATAAAGTGGTAAAGTATAGACTAAACCTAGTTTAGTAAGAATACAAAACAAGTACGGTATGATTTTGAAATGTCTCGAAATTGCACACCACATCATAAGTCACAGTGTGTGTTTACGTTATGTGTTCCTTATACTTTATATTTATTTATCTTACCCATTTTGTTGTGACCAAACGTGTGCATTGGTTTTCACTGTGTAGAGCGCCCTCAGGCTGATCTTGAGGGTGGTGCTATCGAGGAGGAGCTAATGGGTACTGTACCACACCTATAGAGCCTTCACAGGGCTGTCTGTGTGCTTGAGTGTGTGTGCGTGTGTGTGTTTGTCAGACCTGGGTCACAATAAAAGATGCCTGCTTGCAGGTTATGAGGTTATAACGTATTCACCACTTGAAATAACCACACTCGGCAAAGCAAACATTCTTAGATTTGATAAACAGTAGGTACATATTTTCATACACTTTACTCATTATGTATTGAATGGATATATATAGGGGAAATACATCCTTATGTTATCTATTGTAAATTACATTTTTAAGAAAGGGAATTGTAAGTGGTACATTATTGTGACCCAGTTCTGTCATGCCTGTTTAATCCTTCCCATCCATCAAAGCAATAAATACATTGATGATGGCCCAAATGCTCCTCTCCCATTCCTGCTTGTCTCAGTTCAATTCATTTGGTGCTGAATGCTATCCTGCTGTGCAAATTCCACTTTTTGCCAAAGGTGCTCCACCTGGTGGCGGTACTAGATCCTTACAAATAGCGGTGTTTGTCCTGACATTTTCTAATGCCCCTTTCACGTCCAGGAGGAGAAGCATGGCATTGTCTCGTCATGGTTCAGGCTATGTTAATGTTGTGAAGTAGCTTAGCACAGCTTGGATCCAACAGGGTTTTCTACACCTTGTTAGGTCCAGGGTTTGGCTGCCTATGCTATGAGGTGATGATGGCAATGGTGATGGGATTATTCATATGAATTAACATTTGGTTTGGGCATTGGCTTTTGTCATTTTTCTTTAATATAAGTTTTGTCATTGATTTAATATTTGTGCTGTTGCTGTGATGAACAATGTATTACAAAGTAGAGAACGTGCTGGCTCATTACTAATGTCATTCTCACATCATTATAGTTTTCTGACAAACATTTTATTTGCGATAAGGGATCATTAATTTGCAGTATATTGCAGGAAACGGGAATATTATTCCAGTTTTCATTGTACTTCTGTAGCTATGGGGCTAATGGTCCAGCTGTTCATGCCCACCATAGCTAGATATAATATAGTTATAATATTAAAGGTAAAGTAAGTGACTGGAGAAGGACTTTTGCTATTTGATCTCGATCAAACCCTTCATCTCCATATTGGACATGCATTGCCAAAGCTAAGATGTTTGACAAAAATTGTATTTGCTTAGAATCACTTACCACACCTTTAAGAAACCTGCAGCATAATAACAGCATCCTATTATAATGTGATTATAAAATAAAGCTACAGAAGGATAGCCCGGGGGTTGCTTACTGACGAGGATCATTAATAATGGATACTGCAGTGCATTCTGGGACGTTAACTGACTCCTCTTTGTCACCCTGCAGTGTCCAGTACCAGCAGGTGGCGCCGTCTGCCTCCAGAGTACGGCTCCACCTCGGAGGAGGAGTTCGGCTCCCACCGGATCTCCTCCTCGTCCAAAAACGCCAGCCGCGCTCACCTGCGCCCACACCACCCCTCTGCCCTGCACCGCAGCTCCAGACCAGCGGGGGGCGCCGGTGGCAGCGTGGGGTCCGTGGTGCTGTCTAGCCCGGGCGGAGTGGTGATGAAGCACCGCATGAGGGAGCAGGAGGAGTACATCCGGGATTGGACGGCACACAGTGAGGAGATCGCCAGGTAACTAGATCTGTGCTCCATTGTTCTGGTCTGATTTCACTTGCTTATCTACTGTAGATTGATTTATATTCAATGACCTATGGTTGGATTCATACAATTTAGCTGCGCTGTACTTTTATCCTCAACAGCAGCATCTTACTAAGAAGACAAATATGCATCTAGTATTAATCAATGGCAATCTAATGATATATATATATATATATATATACAGCCACTGCACAATGTTTAAAATGTATAAATATACTGTAAATGTAAAACATATGACAGAAATAGAACAATTTTATAAATATAGATCTAAAAATAGATATATTAAATGAAAGTAGAGAATCTAAATGTATGAATAGTAAAAATCTGAGAAAATACTTCAGTGGTCTCTTTCATTTTTCCGTGGCTGTATATATACGGTATATGTATATGTGTGTGTGTGTGTGTGTGTGTGCGCTGCTGAGTGCTAAAGTCCCTTGTCTGGTGGTTAACAGGTTCTTCCCATGTGTGAGCAGGATCAGCCAGGACCTGGCCAAGGACCTGGCCGTCCTGGCCCGCGAGATCCACGACGTGGCCGGCGAGATCGACTCCGTCAGCTCCTCCGGCACGGCGCCCAGCACCACGGTCAGCACCGCTGCCACCACCCCGGGGTCGGCCATCGACACACGGGAAGAGGTAGGCCCCCTCCGCCCCGCCCAGCCGGACGTAGAGGAGAGCATGAGAAAGGTGCCGGAAGTTTCTTCTTCTTCTTCTTCTTCTTCTTCTTCTTCTGCTTCTGCTGCTGCTGCTGCTGCTGCGGGTGGTTGAGTTTCACGCAATCGCCCCGTTTGCCTCCATGACGCTTCCGACCGCTGCTGTTTTATTAAGAGGCGTCCATTGTGTTCTTTCTCTCTAAAAGGTGGCGTCAGCGATTATAATTAGAAAAAATGATCCGGTGTTTTGCGACACAGCCCAGGCTCTGTATGTGGGAACATCTACAAAGTGTTGTGGACCGCACCGCTCAACGCTACCATAGCCTTAGTGTAGCGGTGGGCAGCAGGTAGCTGTGCAGTTACACTGACCCTCACTCTCCGACACCTCATTGGACGCTCTGGCGACGCAGGCTAGAGCCCATGGGTTTTAGCCTGCCTTGTAGAGCGGCCGCTCTCTGCGAGATCGGGGTTCGATTCCCTGAGGGGGACAGGCGATCTCCGTCACATAAGCAATGCTGTGTTTAGTGTTTTTTTTTTTGTGTTGTTGTTTTGATCGAGTTCCGATATCAACAGTCTTTCTCCAGCATCGCTGAATCCACCTTTGAGCGTTTCACCGTGTAACCATGCAAGCTAAATGTCTAATTTGAAAGAAATAGAATGTACTGATTGGCAAACCACTGATGCTTTGGCACTGCTTAGCTACTTTTCATGTTCTAATATCTTCACTTCTCACAAAGCCCAGCATAAGCCGAAATAATACTAACTTCAGTGGATTGATATGACTTCTCTCTGTCTCTCTCTCTCTCTCTCTCGCTCTCGCTCTCTCTCTCTCTCTCTCTCTCTTTCTCTCTCTCTCACACAGCTGGTCGATCGGGTGTTTGACGAAAGTCTGAACTTTCGGAAGATCCCGCCCGTTATTTCCACCAATAAGGTGCCGGAGATTAACGGGAGGCCCGTGGAGCTCCGCCCACGTGTTCCCGACTCCCTGGAGCCCCGCGCGCTGAGGAGACGCACCTGGAACCGAGAGGAGGTGGAGGATAAGGGGGTGGGAGGGAAGGGAGGGGTTTATTAGGATGTATTGGGAGAAGGGGGAAGACTAGGTTTTATAGGGGCGAGGGAGATTGTGTATGGGGGGTAGAAGGACCCAGAGGGTCTACTAGGATGTATGGGGAGAGGGTAGAGGACTAGGTTGATCACACAGAAACAATATTGTATAGGTGCGCAGCGGATAGGTTACTGTCTTTCTTGCATGTTTACATGCAACTTGTGTGGGTGGGTGGGTTGCTAAACAACAACATTCAAGGGACTTTTAATGTAGTGAGTACATATTTGCAATTATATATTTAGTTGTGATTTATTTTGGCATATTTTGGCATGGTAAACGGCATTTATTAAAAAGTGAAACAACTCGTGGTGTGATTTAAGTCGTCATTTATCATTTCAAGTTTGCCTTCTAATTTCATAATTGTCCCATGCCTGTGCAGGCGGTGTTGGATAGCCTGCTGATCACTTCAGTCTCTCAGTTGTCTTTGAAGATCAGACATTCTGTGGACAAGACAGCAGGGAAAATCAGGTAAGCGCTATTTGTATTCTCTACAGAGCTACAGTACATAGAGAGACCTGCCTACATAGTCCCTAATCTGACACCCCAGGTCAGAGGTCTTCAACAAGGGTGTCCTCTAAATAATTTCAGCCCAAATAAATGTCAAATATACATTAACATAACTACAACCTAGCTATAAATATATGAATCATTCAATAATTATTTTAATGGCTTAGCATGGTGCGGCATACAGTAGGCTGCACCATTACAACGTTTTAAACGTACAACCTACACATTGTTGACCCGGCAGCCAAATATTTTCTATGCGATAGGTGTGCCGTGTTTCTAACAGCCAAGGGGTCCTTAGCTTGAAAAACATTGAAGATCTCTGCCCCTGGTGGATAGTTAGACGCACCTCCATCTGGAGAGTCGTTTAATTAAGCTGTTTTAAAATGGCGGGCACTTTCAAAAAATACTTGGCAGTTGATTGGATGAACCCTCAGTGTTGTCGTCAGTCAGTCAGTCAGTGTTGTTTAAGTTGTTTTCAAGTCGCTTTCGTTGTCGTCACACCTAAAACACACACGTAGATATCAGCGCGACTCTAATTGTTGTAAGTTCAGTTGTTACTCGGACTCAGTCGCCATGACTTCAAGCGTTCCAGACTGATTCTCGCAGCAAAGTCAAAATGTAGCTTCACGACCATGCTGATCTCGCAGGGAAACATTTTACCCTCTATTGAGATAGATAAACAGTGAGAAGTTTTAATAAATATTCACTCACCTTTAACATTGGCACTGCTGCACGTTCACCACTAGATGGCAGCGTAAACTCTAAGAAACACTGTTTTCACAGGCTACACGTACAGAGAGCACCTTTACTGTAAAGATGATTTAAGGTAAACTTTTCTGTTATTGTTCTCCAGGATATTGTTCAAGGATAAGGACAGAAATTGGGATGAGATTGAAAGCAAACTGAGATCTGAGAGTGACATCCCACTCCTGAAAACATCAAACAAGGCAAGTGAAACCTGCATATATCGGAGTAACAGTCCCTGGCAAGAAAAGCTGAGAAGTGAACCGTAGAGTATTACTGCACAGGATGTGAGATGAATAATTTCCTCTACCTTTTCTGCAGGAGATCTCCTCTATTCTGCTGGAGCTGAAAAGAGTAGAGAAACAGCTTCAAGGTACAGTAGAAGACACATTAATGCCTGACACACACACACACACATACTTTTCATCAATCAACTATCGGTGCAATCACCCATTAAAGGTATAGTCACCTATTGCAAGATAATTATAAGATAATGCACTTTTTGTCAAATTCAACAAATATCACCTCGCATTTCTCTGGCTTACTGTTCTCTGTGCGTGTTGAAAAAATAATATACCGCTACTCAGCCCTGGCTCCATAAACAGTAACATAAACAAAGTGGTGAACACTGCTCGTATCAACTAACCCGCAGCTCTACGCTTTGCTTCACAATGAATTTCGACGCGTGATCCGCCTCCGCGGAGCGATACTGTTTTGATTTGAGCTCAAAGTTAGCAAGAATGACTGACCATACCTTTAAGTGCATGTGACAGCAACCTCTCCCACACGCATTCACGTATATATATACACCCCTCTCCCAATCGCAGTGATTAATGTGATGGTGGACCCAGATGGGACCCTCGATGCCTTGACCAGCCTGGGCCTAACCAGCTCCTCCACTCCAACTAAGCCCCTGGTCGCCAAGACAACCACCGCCACCGCCGCTGTCACTATCAGCAGCCCTGGTTCCCAGCAGCCACCACTCCATGGCACCCTCCCGGAGATCCTGGCTGGACCACCCGCTGCCCCTGCCAAGGTTGGGGATGCTCCCCGGGGCTCAGCGTTCAGTCGGGCCAGGGCCAATGGAGAAGACGCCATCGCTCACAAGTGAACAAACAGCACAGTTCCCTCCCCTAACATCCCATGTATAGTGAATAGCAAGGACTCGGGAGTTAGACAAAGGTAGACTGTGACGGAGGAACAGCCCGTGTTCGCGTTAGATATCATTTCTAAGTAGGAAGAGACGAGGGTCGCCAGAGCTGGACTATACAGTAGATGTTACAGCGATGCTCCTCAAGTCTGATCCAATGGACAAACTCCTGTGGAAATGTGTCTGACCGCTTGTGATGAACACAAGGTCATTGCCACTGCTGGACAGAACAGCCCAGTCGAGGGTTCGTGGATCACTGAGATATTCCTGCATAGAAATAATCCCTGTGAATGAATGGGCATATTATATTACAGTATATAAGTGAAATGTGTGTGCTTACTAGCCAACTGATTGCCTGACCGTATTGATGAAGATACAGGCAGGCATCCTAACACAATGTCAATGGACACATTTCTGTGTTTGTGCAGTATCTGCTATATTTCCTTTAGGACTTTTCCTGTGTCTGGACCATATGTACACAAAGGACATGCCTTAAAGCAGATCCTCAGTAGATCCTCAATGTATGCTTCCCCATGTTATATAGACAACCGCGCTGAAACAAGATACATAAACAAATACAACTCGTGTACTTCAGTGAACAGTGCACACTACTAAACGTCCAATACAACATGCTCTATTTATGCAATGATACGTTACATGCTGCAGTATTTTTATTAGCTTATTTTTATTGAAATAGACATTAAGCTGCCTCAATAAGAACCCAACCTGAAAGCAAAAGCAGTGTATTTGGTAAGTGGTGATTATTTTTGAGCCACCGGGAACTAAATCTACAATTGACCTTTCCCAAGCCCCGCCCCTTTTTGCATGTCCTCCAATAGGTCAACCGCTTTTTTTTTTTGCTGTAATAGATTTCTATGGTGTTTTGTCCTACCTAGTTACAGTAACTAGGTAGGTAGTTACAGTAACTAGGTAGGACAAGTGAAAGGGGCGGGGCTTGGGAAAGGTCAATTCAAGAGAATCAAGATTATTCTATTAGATTAATGAATCTAAGGTGAATCTTCATCTCAATTGACGGACGGATTGAATCTCTCCGTCAAATAGGCAGATTCAACTGAAACAGATTTGTGTGCCTCCTCACCTCTCAATGCCTAGCCTCACTTTCCATGTTTCTTTTCATATTTTCCTGCCTCTTTCCCATCCACGATGTGGTGGAACTGTTAAAAACATCGTGTAGCATGTACAGAACAGAATTTTAGGTTTCTTTTTTTAAAGTTGGTGTCTGAATGCTAGTCTCCCACCGTTTGGTGAGAGACAGTATACAAAAAGGAATCAATAATTTCAACCGTCATTCAAAGTGTTACATATACCAAAGCAAAAACGTAGCATATGAAAATGTATTGTCTCACATTTTCTAGCTTGGAATAAAATGTACAGTATCAAGAGTTACAAGAAAAAGCCCATGAAACTGTACTTTGGAAATGGCAGTTCATCATTTTGTTTTAGCTAATAACGTGTAGACAGATTGAATACACAATGTCGGTATCATCACTTATATTATTTCTAGATAATGTTTTTAGCCTACGTTACAAACTTTAGTGCCCTTCTGATCTGCAGTTCAAGTGTCCTATGATTTTTAATTGGCATTGTTTCTACCTTATTCATGGTACAGATGGTGTCACTTTTTAAAAACTATTGAACAAGAATGCATTTCAACAAAATATTTTTTAAGTTTAGGAATGTAAAATACATTTTTCTGTAGCATTTTATGCTTTAGTTGAAATAACGCAGACCCACCTTGCAAATCCTGAGCCAGAGGAAGCAGTGATGTTGCCATTTAATTTTACTGTTTTGTAAAACGCACATACAGGCACCTTTCAATGAGGCCTACAGATATATATAGTTCAAAGTGCATCTCTGGGGGACATCCCGTTAAAAGTGTAATGTCTAATGCATGAACTAATTTGAAAAATCTTTCCATTAAACGTGTATAAAGGTGCAGTGTTATTGACTACTAAGGGGGCAGTTTTAGGCTCATACTGACAAACAATGCACACATTGTAAATACACTCTTCCACTGACCTGCTGGCTGCTTACATAGTTTACATACTTTATGGTGGAAAACTATTTTCTATGCCTCTGTTCATCTTATAGTCAATGTTCTAGAATTAACTGACAGGCAGTGTATTACTTAGTAGGCTACTTAGATATTTTGGCAGTAGTGAATATACTGTAGGTACCATAATCCATTCTCCTTTCTCTATATTTTGCTTTTTTATGCCTCAAAGTGCCAGGTTTCATAATAGAATGGCATTGAATGAAAATGAGAAAATTATTGAGTTGTCTAACATTTTGTTTCTCACTTTGCACATTACCGGACACCACCAGATTGTGTTTTTTTTTTAAGTAGCGTGTTGAAGGTTTGACTCTTATCACAGCAGAATGACATCATATGGTCTGACAGACTCATCTCTGTGAAACTATTGTCTTTAGGAACAAAGCTTTTACTCGTGCTACATGCTTTTGTCATATTTTATATTTTGAGAAAACTGGGGATTGTGACTGGTCGGTACATTTCAGTTGTTTACATGTGTTACCTTGTGTTTTTTCTTGTCATTGTAAAAAAAAAAAAAAAAAAAAAAAGTTTTATTTTATTTATTGGTTTTTCCCCCCCAATGTATTTTATATGATTTACGCTCTACATGTGTTACTTATTGTTAATAAAACAGAACCATCCAGGTGTGCTATTTTTTATTTAGCATCACCTTGTGCAAGAGCCATACTTTTATAATGATATCACAATAAGTAACTACAGCATACTATGAATCACTAGTATTCCTGTTACTATCTCCTAGTAGTGTGTAACGGACCATAGTTGATCGAGCGTAGTAGTTTCTTGTCCACTCTGCGGGATGTGCTTTGGGCTTTACTACGTCAGCACGGATGGGTTTATCTTCGGCACTCGGCCAACGACGGCATGACTGATACTGCTTTTATACAACAGCTCTGCAGAAATCTGAAAAGGCACGATTAGGATCTGAACCGTGAGTTTTGCAATGCGTTGCACAACTATTCATCACGTGGGGTAATTATTCATTTAAAATGGTACATATTGAACAAAAAAAATGTTATGTGCTCTACATTTTCAGGATAAAAAGGTAAAAAAAAAAAAAACTCCACTCAGTTGTTATGAAGTGCATTTAATTACCACAGATGTCCCCACCCCCAAGTTGATGGCACCATGACAGGCAGCCATGACAGTTGAGACTAGCCAGGAGGCCCCTTGTCCCCGGGGACCACTAGCCCTAGGGACCCCACTAGCCCGGGGGCCACTAGCCCGGGGGCCAGCCCATCTGGCGGCCACCCAACACATGGATGTGGACGTGGTAGACCGACTGGCCTCCGTCGGGGCCATCGTTGACCACCACCCGGTAACCCTGGTCCAGGCCCATCTCCGCAGCAAGCTTCCTGGCCACGATCATCATGTGGCCAAGTAGCTACAGGAGAATGAAGGGCAGGTTTAGACTGGTTCTTCTCCTTAGATGGACTAGCAAATCAGATGAGCCATTAAAAATAAATACAAAATAAATAAATAAAATAATAATAAATAATAATAATAATAATAATAATAATAATAATAATAATAATATATACCCTTTCCTGTTAAAGTGATAATAAAAGCCTCACAAAAACATAACTTTAAAGACTTCATGCATGACAAGACATTACTTTTATAGAGTTTCAATGAATAAATGGAATTCACGCCTTGTTGTTGCATAGAGACAAAGTAATTTATAAGAATTAATGAAACATTGGGTTATAAATATGCCTGACTTTCATCTAGTTCCTAAGTATGCTAAACCTGATTAGATAGAATCATTCAGCATTCATAGCTGAGTGATTTGCTTTTGCTTTTGCTTTTGAAGAAGCTTCTGCTTGTCACAGTGTGTGTGTGTGTGTGTGTGTGTGTGTGTAGGCATGTGCGTGCCTTAGAAGAGAAGACCTACTGCAGCATCACTGTCGTCGGCTTTTGACAGCTGCACAATTTGCCTTTTGGGGACCACAAGGAAGTGAGTGGGAGCTTGAGCGGCAATGTCTGGGAAGGCTATGCACTGAAAGACAAAACGTGATTAAAGTGATTAAGAACATCACCAAACACTTCTGTCAAGCTGGTTTGGCTGGTATGTCCAACCACCCAAGGCCGCTACTGTATTGATACTGCAGTGGTTAACTGAAGACAGAATATGCACACTGTAGGGTGCATGAGTAGGCTACTTTAGTTAATTCAAGCCAGCACGTATTAATACTGTAACTACAAACCACAGCATGTGTTAGCCAAGTTTCATATCTATATCAAGTTGCAGCCAAATTGACAGGGAGTATACACAGAAAACATATAATACATTATATCAAATACGTTTCAAAACATTAGTTGTTTGTTTGTCAACAAGCAACCCATTACTTAAGGGTTTGCTATTTTCTACAAAGCTAGTATGAGCTAACGGTGTTAGCTAGTTATAGAAACCAAACATGAGGTTGGGCATTTAAAGTTTCACATTAACGAATGTAAACATTGAACCATTACCTGATCATCTTCATATATAAGTTTCGCAGGGATCTCCTTACGTATTATTTTCCCGAAAATTGTATCTCCGCCTGACTGAGCACTATGCGCCTTTGCTGTCTCGTCAGCCATGGTATAGTATTGCTGTATCGCAGCAGGCACAAAGCTTGTCTTGCAGATGCAGGCTGCCACAGAGAACCCTCATTGGTAGACATTTGCGTATTATTTAAAACGGTGCAGTGATTGGCTGATTCCTGCGTATTCAACCCGGAAATTATTAGTAAAGGAAAGGCAAGGCAAGATGGGTTCTCGTTTGAAGGTGAAGGCATGCCGAATTTGAAATTTACTTTGACGCTGTTACACTTTCCTAGAACATTACTTAACCACATTCAGGCTAAAGTCAACACAGATCTTGCGATTTGTTTTTGAAAACATAAATAACAGTTTTTGATGTTGTTATTTAGTTACCTTTACCATATTTATGGCAAGCCGTTTTGACATGTATTCTCCAAGACTTACTAGTATCTATTTATTAGATAATAGTATCTATTATTTAGATACTAGTATCTATTTTATTAGTTACTAGTATC
This sequence comes from Speoplatyrhinus poulsoni, assembly GCA_025447795.1. Lineage (NCBI taxonomy): Eukaryota > Metazoa > Chordata > Actinopteri > Percopsiformes > Amblyopsidae > Speoplatyrhinus > Speoplatyrhinus poulsoni. Next base: position 197 of record JAOEGT010042839.1, on the reverse strand, counting down.
TATTTGAATAGTTACTATCTATTTTGAAACTTGATATCTCCAAACCATTAAGTAATAGTATCTATTCGAATAGTTACTAGTATCTATTTAGAAACTTGATATCTCCAAACCATTAAGTAATAGTATCTATTCGAATAGTTACTAGTATCTATTTAGACACTTGATATCTCCAAACCATTAAGTACTAGTATCTATTT
>JAOEGT010042829.1:0-21999 GCA_025447795.1 Speoplatyrhinus poulsoni | reverse complement strand
TACCGGCGGTTGCTTTCCACGGCCTGCGGTTGGGTTAGCAACACCGCGGTATTCCAATTTTGTGGTTATCGCGACAGCCCTACCGTGTATCCCGTGTGTTCCAGTCCGTGTTTCCCGTGTGTTCCAGTCCGTGTATCCCGTGTGTTCCAATCCGTGTTTCCCGTGTGTTCCAGTCAGTGTTTTTCCATGTGTTCCTGCCCTGGTTGATTGTTATTTGATTTCACCTGCCACTCGTTATCTGTCTTGTCACGCTGTATTTAAGTCCTAGTATGTTTTGTTATCTATGCTGGATTATTTTTTGCTGTCAGCCCTCTGTGTTGCGTGTTCCTGTCTGTGAGCTTTATTAAACCTCTGAACTCAGAGCTTGTGTGTTGTGCATTTGGGTCCTCATCTCCATCCGGCCTGACAAAGTGGTCTCATGGGAGGGCCCAGCCTACGAATTCAGAAGACCCCCATGATAAAATTAAAAAGAGAAGAAGTTACCCTGCCCGGAGGAAGCCCGGGGCCCCCGTCTGGAGGGCTCGCCGGCGAGCACCTAGTGGCTGGGTTTGCCACGGAGCCCAGCCTGGCACAACCCGAGAAAGCAACGTGGCACCTCTCCATCCTATGGGCCCACCTAGGGTTGGGTATCGTTTGAATTTAATCGATTCCGGTTCCGATTCTGCTTATCGATTCCTGGTTCCGATTCCAATATGTTTGTGAGAAGAAATACAACATATTTCAAGAGGGAAAATTTCCTGACAAGGTCAAGGTGACACTGACAGGATTGAGGAAGGGTTCTTTTTTCCTTCATTTACAAAAAATAAGATAAATAATATCCTTTTTAAATGTGGATATGTGTTAATGCATTTAATTATTATAATTACATACTGTATGTTTACAGCATAGAATATATAAGAACAGTTTACAAAGGTGAGTAAATTAACAAATCATATGTTTACCAGCTGGTTTAAATTCAATAACATTATTAACTAACATGAACATTTAGGCCTAGGTGCACCAAAGCTGACATTGTATGTCAATATGTTACTTTACAGTATTAATCTTGTTTAATGTCTGCATTCGAATTTAATCCAATCTGTAGAATTCTCATATTCATTTTGTGAGTTTCTTTCATCTGATAATTCAGTTCATGATCAGTTCATGACCTGGACAATGTTACATGCATTGTCAACATTTTGAGTTTAACTAGGCATAGGCCTATCTTTGTTCAGAGAGCAAAAATATGATCTATTTTTAGATCAGCGGCGCCGTGCATTGTTAACACGGCGCCAGTGTAATTAAAAGTAAAAAGTAAAAAAAAAACGAATAAAACGTTGTAAGCTCATAACGCTAGAAAACAATATTAATTGTTTTAGCGTGGCTTCAGCTCTAGCTGGTTATGCTGTTGCTTTACACGGCGCATACAGCTCCACTACAGGTAGAGCTGGAGCTGGAGCAGTTCATGTGATTTTGTTTGTTGTGATCGCTTTCGTCATAAGGAAGTTGATCTGATGGATTTGGGTTAGGAAAAAAAGAAGAAAAGGGGTAAACAGAAGTGGCCCACCACTCGTGAGAGGAACTGTGGGGTTCAGGTGTGCTGTCACATGGGTGGCAGTGAAAGTCAGGGGCCTCGACAGACCAGACCCAGGTGGCAGAAACTGGCTCTGGGAACGTTCCCCGGTAGACGAGAGGGTCGCCTCCCTGTGCCTACGGGTGGTGGGGGGGAAATCGAGGGCAATGATGGAGATACCTGGAAAGGAGTGATTGGGAGGAACGGCTTCCCAGGACTAGGTGGAGAGAATATATCTCCACACTGGCCTGGGAATGTCTTGGGATCCCCCAGTCAGAGCTTGTTAATGTGGCTCGGGAAAGGGAGGTTTAGGGTCCCTTGCTGGAGCTGCTGCCCCTGCGACCTGACTCTTTTTGCCATAATCATGCACCTTACCATATACAAAACACATTTAATTTTGACATGCAGGGTTTTAATTTGCTCGACACATGCCTTTTGCAAGGGAAATTATCAGGCAGTCCTACCTACTAGAATAGTTTGTAGTAATCACTACATGCAACTGTATGGAAATACACAGCATTGTATCTCTCGCAATATGAACAACTCAGCAATTATCTTGGAATGCATGCTCACGCAGGATGTATGCTCATCCTAAGATGTACACAATGAACAATAAGAACAGGCCTCCGTGCGCATGTGTGTGTGTGTATAAAAGGGCAGGCAGCTAAAAAATCCTAGTGCCACAGTAGGGCTGAACGATTAATCGTTTATTAAACCGAAATTGCAAATTGAACCAATGGGATTAGCACATCGCAAAGCATGCGATTTATATGTGCATCTGACCCAGTTTTTTTTTTTATTAGCATGCCGTCCTCCTTGTTTGACAGTAATTCTAACTAATCAGGTTAGGTCTCTCAAATTCAAGACGACTATGTCTATGGTACGTAGTGTCGCGGTCCGCGGCCAGTTCAGCACTGGACAGCGCCAGGCGGCGGGTTTAGCACCTGACAGCTCCGTTGCTACGTCTCCAACCACCTAATTTGCCGCACGTGCCGTTTGTCTCTTCTCCGCTTCCCGGGCAGAGGTATAAGAGGCTTTATACCCCGGCACCAATTGACAGTTCATTGTTTTCGACTTTGATGCACGTGAGCCAGGTTTGCCCCTCTACTCGCCTGGCAGTCTCGTCTGCCTCTCCACTCATCGCCATCCACCCATTCGTCCCTCCGGCTGTACCCTGACACGTAGCCACAGCCACCAACAACAACATGGACACCAACAACAACACGTGAAACACAAGCAAACACATTCGTGGGAGCTCTGCTGAAAAATTGCCTCTGCTGAGCTAGAAGCAACATCTGTAAATTTAGGATAATCCTAAAGGAAAGCAAAGAGTGATCAACGGACACCACACCTAATGTATGTAGTGCATGATGTAGTTGTTGCTTCCGAGGAAGTGGGCGACATCACGCTTAGCAAGCTTGTGCGCGGCCGTCCAACTATTGTGCAAGCCAAATCAACGTGCTGGGCGAGAAATACTTTAACAAGGTAGCCAGCATCCGGTTTACAAGACGCATTGTTTACAAAAAAAGTAAGACCTATGTTATGCCAAATGCCAACAGTGAAGGTAACACTGTGTCCTAAATGGATGAGACAGCAAGAGAGTGTCCGACTATCGCTTTGCATCGGACGCTCTCTGTCCAAACTGAATCCTTCTGTTAGAACATGTAAACAAACCACATAGGCTACCGATTGTCTACTATGACGGGCAGGTACATATGTCTCATTGTTGTAGGCCACACGTAGTATACAACCACCAATCAACTAGCTTGTCAGCTCTGTTGAGCATGCTAATAGAAAACGATCTCCCTTCAGCCAGCTGCCTTATTAAGGTAACTGAATGAACAGTCGTCCGTTTCAACCATTAAATTTAATAATAATATATAATAATATATAAAACGTGAGCGAGAGGAAGAAAAGAGAAACAGGGGGTCTGACAAAAGTTAGCTCAAAACGCATCGTGCAGCGCAGCATCACGTCACTCGCGTCCAGTTAGGACATTACAACAGAAAATATAGCAACCAAACTGCTTTTGTCGCTGACGCTCACTCACGTCGCATCCAGTTAGAACACGGTGTAACTCCATAGTCGGACATGCTTCACGGCAATGAGAACGTTATGATATCAGGCGGCGCTAAATCAGACCTACCGTAGATCATGTCCATGAAGTTGTTATGTGTGCCCCATCTCTGTAAATAACAACGCGCATAACCGGCTTTAGTTCCAACTGATTGGCCGATCACCCATAAGCACCATAAAACATAAAGAACAGTGCCCATAAAAGGTGCACAGACACTGGAACAGTGGAACTATTGTTCCAGCAGGGGAGTTTATAGGATCAAACATTGGGGGGGGGGTCTCATGTGAATACACAGAATGCCTGCTAAATCACTAATTTCACTGTATAACAACGAACAGGTTGTGTATTTGTTCAATGTCTACAGGCAAACCAAGTTTGAAAATGTAACATTGCAGAGCTTAAACGTTGGCTAAACATTTTTGTCATTTAGGAAAATACAACCGCTGCAAAACCTGAGACACCAGAGAAAGCTGTGAAAGCTGAAAAACCTGTGAAACCTGCTGATGATTCCAGGTAAATATATTTGCAGTCACCATACATCTACCATGATGTCCATGTGAGCATAATGAGCACTACACAGTCATGTCACGTTATTATATAGTTCTATGCACACGACACACCATTATCTCCAAAGCAAAACAAATGCGCCACACACACAACCACCAACCGCCCGCCACGTTCTGTGTAAACATATAACAGGAGCTCGGATTACAACACTGTCTGCTCACGTCTTAATAGATCCACTATATCTTTACATGGAAAATAATTATTTACTGATATATTAATGTTTAAAATATAGACACTTTTATATCACCAACAATTTGGAACCCCACAGAGAACACTTCATTTAAAGACATTGGGAAGATGCAAGTAGGCGAAACACAACACTTTGGAACCAATACAGACCTATTTACCGAGCACCGCAAGGCCAGACGACAGCACACTGTGGGCACACAGAGACAGCCGCCCAACACAGCATGCAGCAAACCGGCCATTCTGACAGCTTTAATTTATTGGGACTTGGACATGCTGACACACCTCAGAGACTATACTGTACATGAGAACAACATTTAAACTACAGTAACTGCTGCGACATGACAACCCAGCGCAGCTTAGCCTTCTGTGTGTGGAGTGGACATGTGTGCGTAACATCGGCAGGCTCTTGCATCATATGTTTGTAAATAAAGATTTCTATTATTTCACGTTGTTTAGTTTAAGAATATATGGGGAGGCAATGGACTCATTGCCGTAATCTCTGCAAATCCGACATTATATGAAAGCGGTTAATTATTCCATGATTGAGAACAAAATTCGTCTTGGTGTTGTGTTTTGATGCAGCTGAAAAGCTGAGTCTTTCTAGTGCTACCTGTAAAATGAAACTTTAGTTTTGTTAAAATAGCAATGTAATAAGAGATCCTCCACCTATTCTGGCAACCCTGCTTCTAAGTGCAGCGGATACAGGGTGATCAAAAACATTGCTCTGAGTTCAAAGTAGAGCCGCTGCTCCTCTGCATCGAGAGGAGGCAGTTGAGGTGGTCCATTACGTGTTAGTACTTCCTGAATAGTTACTAGGTAACTGCTGAGAAGATACTATTTGTAAAGTTACCTAAAATATATCTATTGAGAATTTACAAACTACTTATACCTTTAACAGTGAAGAGGAATCCAACTGCTGCATCAGAATATTTAGCAGCAAAGATCATCGACCTACAATGCATTAGGTAAGTTTCAGTTAATATAATAGTCTTGAATGTTCACTGTCAACACTGAATAAATTGTTAAACTTAAATAGTTTTGTAATATCCCACACCAACTCTGTTGAAAAATGTATAATTCAATTGATGCTTATTGTAGTTAATGCTTTGATAAATGTTTTCTTCACAGTCCTACTTGTCACTGTAGCAAAAAAAAAAAAAAAAAAGCTTTTAGGCAAATACTACACTGAATAGGCTAGGCCAGGGGTCTGCAACCTTTACTATCAAAAGAGCCATTTGTGCTCATAACATTTTATATTTATCTGTCTGGAGCTGCAGAAATATTAGCCTTTACTAAGTTAACCTATAAACATTCCTATAGTAGACCTAAATGAGGGGTGAGGGGAACAGTGAAATGCTAGGGGGGGCATGGGCATGCCCTACCCGCAACATTTTAATAAATGTCATTAATAATGTTTACATTAAAATTAGTAAATAAAGCACTGTGCTATCGTTCCACTGGAAATTACGGAGACATACTTGTGAGTGACAATGCAAACAGCCAACGGTTATCGACAGTATTACTTCCTGAAAGTCCGAAAGTCTATTTTGAAGTAGCTATAAACACCAGCGCTAAAGATATAGCCTAATGGAGATGCTATATTTAGTCAATTTCAATAACAATCCCATAACACAAGCTAGAAATTAAAGCTAGAATCCTGCGTATTGAGTAGCCACATTCATGGCTGTCATTAATGTCACTATGTCTGTGTCCTTGTCTGACTCTGCTTGGGGCGATAAGATCAGCTTCCTTCAGGTATCAGATTCAGATTGGCTAAATGTTGCTATGTCATATCTCAGGAGAGATGGGAAGAATGAGATTAACAGGGAGAACATTTCCCCCACAAACACATTGATATTAACATTATATAGTCTATATTACACTCTACTGTGCATTTTAAAACACAAATGTAAAATAACATACATATTAATTGATTCAGAAAATTAAAATACACTTTGATCCCCAAGTGAGGGAGGGTGCTCTAGGTCTATTGGCCAGCGCCACTGATGATGAGCGTTAATGGAACTCATGGGGTGATCAAAGATAAGGAGAAAGGATTCAAAGTACATATTAAAAGGGATGTTTCAGCATCATTAAACAATGACACTTATTACATAAATACACTGATCCGATTGTAAAAAGGGAGCCCATAATGAAGGATAATATTATAAAGGAGCACCTGGCCAAAGTGGTCACTAGCACCATGGAGGCCACTTCAATATTGTGTAAAGCAGACAACATTTTAGTTTTTAAGTTTGTCCTACCACAGAAAATTTTTTTATATTAACCACCCAGCCAAATTTGAATTAAAGGATTAGTTCACAAACAACATGTTAAAAGGATGATACAGTTAATCTTTTATCATCAGCTAGAAGCTAACCCGTGAATAACATATGCCGGCCATTCAACCACTGTTGTATTTTTAGATTGTTTATAGGATATCCATCCTAATCAGGTTAACACTATTACTTCTCATTTCATAGCAAGCGGTGCACAACTGAAAGCTCTACTGCAGTTTTGGACAGGATGAGTACTACCGGATGAACTAACGCTGAAAGTTGCCAGCAGTAATTTACCATGTTTTGAAACTGAGTATTCCTGCACACATTTCATTGCGACATTCAGGCCTGCCTCAAGTCAACTGACACATGCTTTGGCCTTATTTAAATAATCAAGAGTCAACAAATCAAGAGTTAGGCAATTACAATTACATAATCTGTGTTAATGGGTTTGCTCATACAGAGAGCAATCCTTTCACTAAAGAATATACTGCATTTGATCAAATATTTTAAGAGTTCTATTATTTTGTTATGCACTTTAATTGCTTAGTATATATACCCAGTGCATATATGTTTTTGCCCATTGTAAATTATATTTGGTCACACTTGTTAAATGTACACCAAACCTCTATACTTTGACTCAAATAAACAATGTACATATTTGAAAGGGTTTAAACTATGATGCATGCACTCAGAGCTGATGAGATAGTTTATATTGCTTCATAACATGTACAAAACATACAGTACATAATTTAATAAAAAACACAGTTCAAGCCTGAGTCCACCTTCATGCTAAACATATTCAATCACACTTTAAATCCTTTTTGTATTGCAAAAACATTATGAATAGTCCTTTGTCAATAGAGGGTGGTACGTACTGTAGGCTTTGTAGTAGTAAGTACTGAAAAACTTCAAATAGAAGCCTGGTCTGTTTTTCAAGATAGGTTCTTTGGATGTAGCCTATGCAAATTATGCCCACATAGTCTGCTTGAGCTAGTTCTAAGCTGCTTGGGTCACACATATATTTAAATGGTTAAAGCGTAGTCAATGTATTGTGTGGAGAGTGGCACAGATGATTAGGAAGGCGGCAGTAAAGAAACTAATGGTGATGTTGTTGGGTAGGCTATGCTTGTTTTTATTTCCTGGCTACAAAATAAAATTGTTAATGCTAGTTTAACTTTTCACCACTTTTACTTTACTGTAGGCTATGCCGAACAATGACAATCTTGTTGCTCACAGGTGTATGTGTGACTTAATCCTCTGCACAGATGTTTTACTAGCAGTACCAAAAATGTACAGTCACTTGTTATTTAGTGAACTGTCTGTAGAGTAAACAAGACATTAAAATTCACATACAAATAATATTCATACTGTTTTTTAAATAATCAATTTGATCATATTTCCCATATTTTTTTAGCAAGGGTTTTGTGTGAAAGTAATTAAACACCTATCCCAAATAAAGGCCTATTGAATTTATTGATTTAATACGCAAACGAACCAGACGTCACTTGCGGTGCACTGTGTTGAATGAAAGTAAGCATTGAATGAGATCAACAAAGTCAGCTGTATACGGTCATTTTATAAATTGGCATGAGGTGTAAGCCTGCGAATTTGTACAGAATAAGCTCATTAGCCTACCGTTGCAGGCTACTAAAACCTATTAAACACTCGCATGGAATATTTTTTCCGCCAGGCATGTTGCAGATTGCCTGCAGAGTGCCAGTGGATTTCATCTGCCCGTAGACCTTTTCTTTCTGAGTTTATCGTGTGCATTGATACGTTCAGCTTCGGCAGTCAGACATAGGGCTATTGATCAAATTGTGGGGCAAGGAGGCGGGGTTAAAAATCATGCAAAAGGTTTTCTTTTAATTTATTTGGGTTTTTCTGCTTCAGTATTAAGGAGCAGGTAGGGTTTAGGTCAAGGCAGCTGAATTCGCAAGATCACAATGATGCGAGACTCCACCAGTGATGTGTACCAATAAGAATCCTATGAGGAACTACTGGCAGCTATGGGAGTGTTTTAGGTGTAACTGTAGCGCTGTACGAAGGTGAGGACCCAAACTCCCGACACATAGATAGGACTCGAGAATGAACAATGGTTTAATAAAGAAACACAGAAAAACAGCACTTGCGTGTAAATAATAATCTACAAAGGACTGGGGAATATACTAGGTCTTATATACACAAGTAGACAAGACATGAAGACAGATCATTGGATAATAACAACGAGGGGAAGGTGACACACATGAGACATGCTTACTCAGACACAGTTGGAACTAACGAGATGGGGAAACAGGGCAGGAAGTGACAGGGAATCTGGCCTGAAACACAAGGTAAACACAGGGCAGGATATGACAGGGAAACAGGCCTGAAACACAAGGTAAACACAGGGCAGGAAGTGACAGGGAAACAGGCCTGAAACACAAGGTAAACACAGGGCAGGAAGTGACAGGGAAACTGGCCTGAAACACAACGTAAACACAGGCAGTGACAAGACAGGGAACATATCGGACGGACAGAACATTACAGTAACGTATGCACGTGACAAAAGGTGACAGACAGATAGTTCATCAAATCACAGGCTAAGTATTTTTTTAAGTACCCTTTTATTTTCCAAACTGTTTCCAAGGACAACTTCCCAGATGGTTCTGTGTAACAAGTAATCTGGCAGGCATAGTTATGTTAGGGGATAGGCATTTTGCTCAGAGGAATGCTGCCTTATTTATTTAGTCTTTTTTTGTCTTCAGTATAGAAGTATTCTTATTACTCCCACATCTTACAGTGTGAGGAAGAGGGGAGCCAGCTTACAGAGGCCACATAAAGCACTTCCAGATGGTTCCAGAAAACACCCGTTCCCCCACTTCCCCTCTCCCCCTCAGGGTTCAACAGCAATGTGAAGTGTTAGATGCCTTTGTCCCAGAGACCGCTCTGGGCTAATGGTAATTACAGGAGCCAGCCCGTGTTGCTGCCGGGGCAACCCAGCCTGACCAGTTGGGCATCTCGGACCATAAAACCCCTAACAGAGTCTTATGTATAGCAGTTATGGTAGTGTAGGGAAAAATGGCTAGAGGAAACTGGGTCAAAGGAGAGGGAAGACAAAGGGCGTGTTAGAGGTTGCAAACCGAGAAGTTCATGATTGCAGGGTTAGTGTGAATGTTTCTGAATAATAATAATAATACATTATATTTAGGACGCCTTTCAAAACACTCAAGGACGTCTTGCATTGCAAATACATAGATATAAAACATTTGACTGAGACAAATATCTTATAGTAGTAAAGAATTTCACCAAGGCAGAAATATGTACAAAATAAGCAAAATAAAGTATGCTTGTTGGAAGGGCAAGGGAGTCAAGTGACAGCAGGTTTTGAGGAGCTTAGCAAACAAGGTGACCGTGGTGGCATGTCGTATGTGCAGTGGAAGGCCGTTCCAGAGTCTGGGGGCAGAGCAGCTGAAGGCCCGAGCCCCCATGGTGGAGAGGTGGAATGGGGGGGTGGCGAGAAGACCTGCAGAGGAGGAGGGAAGAGAGCGGGAGAGAGAATGGCAGGAGAAGGTCAGAGAGGTAGGAGGGAGCCAGATTGTGGAGGGCCTTGTACGTGAGGAGGAGAGTCTTGAATTTAATACGGAATTGTACAGGAAGCCACTGAAGTTGAATCCGAATTGGAGTGATGTGATCTGTTGTCCTTGTGTTTATGAGGATCTTGGCAGCAGAGGCGATTGATTAATTTGGTTGGAATGTCAGAGAGAAGAGAGTTGCAGTAATCCAGAAGGGAAGTGACAAAGGCATGGATGAGGGTTTCGATGCTTGAGTATGAGAGTGAAGGACGAAGTCTAGATATGTTTCGGAGGTGAAAGAAGGATGTACGGGTGATAGTTTGATAAAGGGAACAACAAGGTTTGTTATAAAACAAGGTTACACAACCATGTTGCTGTCATTAGATTTTCACAAAGACATTTAATTAACAAGGTATAACTTCACATAATATGTTGTTGTATAGAGTGAATGGAATCATTATCATTTTCTGTAGTGTCCCAACTTTTTCAGAATTGGGGCTGGACATTCAATGAACTGATGAAGTGCCTTTGCTAGTTTCAGACCGACGCAGCTGTCATTTTCCCTACCAGCGGCCACTTTGTTAAAATAGCAAATGCACTCGATTTAAGCGCCCGTGGGTATGTTGGTCTAAACATGAGATGTGGTCTAGTGCATTGTTGGAGCATTGCTATCTTGAGGCACCGGAAAGTGATTATGCGATTGACCAGCAAAAACCTAAATCGCTATATCAACAAGCCTTTGGCCAGCCATTCATGGAGCAAGATAGGCTAGACCACTGGTTCTCACATTTCTTTGGGACAGCATCCCCCTATTCATTATCCAGGTCCATTACCAGCCAACCAATGTACAGTAGCCTAATGCAGCCGATGTTTGCTGTCATTTTACTTAATGGTTGTCACTGGCAATATGCAACACGCCTCCCGCAAGCAATACAAGTAACTTCAGCGACAGCTCATCAGAGATTTGGCGATTTGTGCAGCTAAGTGAGCCGACAGTGTGGGCTGATTACTGTCGTCGTTAATTTTCTAAAGGTAAAAAATGCTGACCTGACGTCTCGATAGTCCTACTGCCCTGCAGTACTGTCTGTGACGACACAGACACTCATCTATGGACTGAGAATTTGCCCAAAAAAATCTCTCTGAAACACCAACAGCAAAAATGTATATGTCGCAAAAATATTGTAGCGAAAATTGAAAAAGAAAAATGCAATATCAAGTGACATTTGCTATATCAAGTGAAACACTTACTGTAGGTCACGAGACGAGACGAGACAATATTGGATTCACGATTTCTATTTTTAAGAAATCTTCAGTGACCAATTGTTGTTTTTGATTAAGAAAAAAGCATCTTAAAAAAAAAACACAGTAAAATAAATGCTGACAGTAGCTGGGTTTACATGGACAATTTTTTGTCTTTCCGAATGGAATCTTTCCGATTGACAGTTTGGGTTACCTATTTACATGGGATGTGCACACACTGGCCCTGGCTACTTTACAGAGGTTAACCCCAGACACTGCTCTATGTCCCCCAGCTCTGCCAGCGGGTGCACACACTAGCCAACACCCGCCAACAGCGCTCCGTGGCTGGTACGAACTCCCATTTGCACGCTTCACAGCTGATTTTGTACAATTCTTAATACATTCATAACAGTGGCTGTGCAGAATAATTTACCCACAAAACGTAAGACGGGTCATGCTAATTAGAACGCAACCAGGAAGTAATCGTGTTTAACCGTTTACATGGTAGAATTCTTCTTTCATTCGGGTTATGGAACGGGTTATACTACCTCTCTGCTTCGGAATGAAATTTAAATCGGGGTTAGTCGTTTCTCTTCCGATCGTGTTGTTTATATGGAGCATTTTCTTTCAGGTTGGGCTTTTATCCCGATTCCAATCGGAATAGTAGGGTCCATGTAAACGCAGATAGTGAAAACGCACATAATCAAAAAATATATATATTTTGTTGCTAAAAGTTAATTTCAGTGTTTTAATGCCAATGTTTTTTTTGGTTTTTTTTAATCTCTGTCCAAATTGAAAACGCAATTGCATGCTTTCAAGTGCTGTGATGAAAAATATCTAATATATCATCTAATATGAGCTGGTAGCATCATTATGTATCAGAATAGATGTTTACCATCCACATATTATAGGCTCTGTAATGTAACATAATGTACCCCACTAGCAAAAGTTTAAAATCAGCAGAAGCTGTGTTGACATGTTTTTGTCAACAGTGGGGCGGGTGAGTTGCACTTTTACAGCTGTCCACTAGTTGGCGAATGATAAAAACACGAGGCCAACAGAGAGCCGAGGCCAACAGAGAGCCTACTGAATGCAGTAGAGCCCGGACACAGAAACTTCTCCTCAGTAAGAAAACACACACACACCCACACACCACATGCAAGCAGGCTAAGTATAATAAGCAGGCTAAGGCTATAGCATGCTATGTCACTTGCGCATCATTATTAAGTTGCTCTACATTGCATGTCTTTCCTATTGTATACTGTACATTCAGCATGAAGAATACATTTAAGTAGATAGCTTAAACAATAACGTCTACATAGTAATGCTTTTTTCAGGTGGTACAGTGTGATTGTGCACAAAATCTTTACTGAACATGTTGGTGTCACACTGGTTTGTCACATATACAAGTGTGTCTTATCTGTACCGTAGGAAAAATAAGCCACATTGGCTGTACATATTAATTATACACAATATGGCTATTTGTTACATCACAATGTACATATGGTATCAGCAAATACACTGATTAATTTGTCAATGAAAAAGTTATTTATATCATTAATCTATCATCCATGGCTGTTCTGTCTAAACCAGTGGAGTAGCGCAGTGAAAGCGGAAAATGTCATTATTCAGATTTAATGCCCTTTTTATGGCAAGAACGAGTAACATAAAAAGAGTGCATGCACGCACGTGAGAACACATAAACTCGACTCATTCAAGCCTCGCTCAATCTAATGGCCAGTGGGCAGCCAGCACAGGCAGATGTGAATAAGGATGGGGCCACACCCAGGCCAGATGCACAGATATTCTGCTCAATAACAGAGAGGAAGGGGGTGGGGGGTGAGAGGAGAGAGCCACTGGAGACGAGACTCATAACCTTCATTTTGTCAGACGATACCGTATGCATCCAGACAGAGGTGGAGGGGGAGGGGAGAGAGAGACACACCACACCCTGTTGCAGTAATGCTGCATCACACACACACACACACACACACACAAACACACACACGTCTGCTGTGCTCAGAAAACCCTTTTAGTGAAACCTCCTGTTTGTTAAAGAGCCATGTATAATAAAAGGCCTATTGGCAGAAAGCATGACTCACTCGCTGCCTTCGTCCTTAAGTGCTCGTGCCACAGATACAGCCCTGCACAGGCACAGAGAGGACCACATTAAGCAATTGCTTCAAGCTTTTGTACAGTATGCATTGCATGCAAGGTTTAAAGGAGTAAACCGTGAAGACATCAAATGCATCTGGAAATGAAGAGCAAGCTAAGATAAAGAAAAAAATGCAGTATTGCTTCTTGCCACTAATGCAGAATGTGAAAATTATAAAGAGCTATGGAAGACGATTCCACTAAAAAGCAGGCAACACACAGTGTCATGAAATATATAGGTTAGACTAAAAGGAATAAACCTATGTTAATTAGCTATGTTTATAACGCAATATTTGTGTTATAAAGATACAGATTTGAATATACTGTATGTACATGTACTGTACATACACAAAACACGAACGCCCAACATAAACCTTCCCCTATCAAGCTTTGTATATGGCTGCCATGGAAATTACTTTGAGCTTTCTCTTTTAATCTTTGAATGCCTGCCTAAGTCCCACAGCAATGCATGATGTCAGCTTGTCATTGCTCCAATTAATGAGATGGGATAGAGGACACAGCCTGTTGGCAAACAAAGTAGCCTACATTATTCCAATAGGAATGGCATCCCACTCCATAGAAAATCACCAACATGCAATACAATAAAACAATGGACAATAAAAAAGTCCATGTCAACAACATATAAACATTATTATTGAGATAGAGGTTTACCATCACTATACACAAATAATGTATAAATACTTTAAGATCACAGTATATAATATACTAAAAAAAAAAAATATATATATATATATATATATATATATATAGGCTTTTTTAAAGGCAGGTATTAAATAAAACCTCATCCTTCACTAAAGCCCTGAAAATCTAAGTCAAAATGTGTTGAAGGAAGCATGTCAACAGCATCACTCTGGCAGTGCAAATGGGATTGCTTCCAAACGGGAAAGTGATTGCTCGCCCACCATAAAGAAGACAGTACTGCCTTGTGACAAGGCAAGCTGGTGGTTCAGGAGGCACGAACACATGCAGTAATACTCTGCGCTGCGGAGGAGCCATTTTACTCCATTGCAGCGGGGTGGAGCTGAGCTATTTTTAGAACAGCAAGTACAGTAAGTATTCTCACATCGCAATGTCCCTCTGTCATAATTCTATCTACTTCTGTCTCGTTTTTTGTACAGTAATCTTGCAAACACAGAGGTTGTTGTTGCTACTAACTCTAATACTCCTCTCTCTCAGCCCCCCTTCCAAACACACATACCGTACAGTAGCCTATATTGACAGCTCATACCATTATCTACTGCTCCCCCTACATACACATACACTCTTTCAAACTTACCCGTGAGCAGGGAGGAGACTCTGCATTCTGGGACCGTTATAACACAGTTGAGAGACGCACCTTTATATTGATGTTTAGGGATCTTTCATGCCATGTTTCACTTTTCTACCCAGATTGTTGTCGCTCTATTCTCCACCAGAAACATTATCTCATTTAAACTGGTTATAATGGAAGCCAGCAGGACCTAACTAGCCTCCTTTTAATTTTAGCAGGTATGTAATACATCTTTGGTGTATTTGTTTTCATATAATGTTGCTATGCTAGCCCATGCTCTGTAATGTGGAGAGAGGAGTAAAATAGATGCTCCAGGCTGTAATCCAACAGAGTTTGTGCTTTTCCTTTAATTTCTGCAGCAATAAATGGTAAAATTTCAAAGATTGGATGAGCCACTATTATTCCATCAAAACACAATGCAGAGCTGACACTGTTCACACTAGTAACAGCGATGTATTACCCTATACTTTGGGTGGGAGGGGTTCTTTGGGGAAAGCAAATCTATAAGGGGAAGCTGGGAAACTGCTCGCCATTTCCATGCCTCATCAAGGGATTTGCACAGTAATACCACCTATATTCATGTGTATGTTAGCACTTTCAGTATTTTCATAAAACTAATAACTGGATAAAAATAAATATTCAGCCATATCTTATTTAAGTTTGTATATTTCTTTCTGGAACCACTTACTTTCTACAACGCGAGCCATACTTGATATGTAAGTACCAAGAATCATTGTTACTTCTGCTGTAAACACTGTTTACTGTGTGAGCAGGTCAACCATTTATGGCCCATAGCTTTGAAAAAAGGATTTCATAGTTTGAGTTTACCGTTTCTAAATGCTAGTAACATTTACTCAATATGTAGAGGAGTGCAGGGTGATTTGAGCGTGTGGGGAAGTTGAGCCACCCCTTGTTTCTCTGGAACCATACACAGAATGAGTCATGTGACCATATGTTTGAGGAGTCATCCATTTTAAGGGGGTTACATGGAATAAGTGGTGAACACATTTAAATAAAAATAATAGTTGTTCTGTTGCTGTTCAACATGTTTTATATTTATTTCAGAGAAGTCCTGATTCATGTGTCTGTAGGCCAATACAAAAAAAAGCCTCCTCTTCTCCCCATTTTAGAATGTAAGTGATGGTTCCTGCAGAGACAAGCACACACACGCACACAATGTGGTCACTGACATTAATGGGGTAGGACTTAATTTGAGAACTGACTTGTAATTCTTAAAAACAGAAGTGAGTAAGAATTGAATGTCTTTCTTTAATATAGCAATGAACCTACAGTACATGGGGTGAACATATTCTGTTTTACTTCAACATTATCAATTGCACAACTACATGGCTCCTCTCCCCAGACTCAATGTACTTCTCACCTAGGGCAAGTTGAGCCGAGAGACAACTTTCTTTTGGAGTCATATTTTTTGTGTGTAGTCCATTGTATTATTTTAAAATCTGTTAAACCTAATCCTAAAAGGTGAATTCCTTAACTTTTCCTAAAGATCCACATGAGAGAGGATTCATACTCTGTTGAAATGACTGAACCAGCAAGCAATGTAAGTAGGCTGTTATTTATTCTGCGACAACTGTAGTGACAATATATTCTGGACTAATTTAAATGCAATACTTCTCCCTTCTAACATGTCACTCCTAAAGTGGACATTCATGTGGTCATCAATGTTCATTTAAAATAGAAATATATCAACAAACATTATTCTGCCCTGAGCTTTGGGCCTGATGCCCTCTACTGGCAATCTTTGAACCTCTATTTAGTTGAAAGCAGCTACATTGCATATGTGAACATATTTACTTACATGCCCTTGTTGAAGCATGTGTTGTGGCCAAGACTGCATCCAGATTTCTCAGGTCTCAATTCCAACCCCTTATACATAAATGAACCTCAGAATAACCATGCCTGTGTAATCCCATCTTTTATTTTAAATGTAAAACCTACTTTTCAAGGGATCTAGGGTTCACAACCATGTCATATATGCATTTTATTTTGCCACATATTTAATTTGTTTTGTCGAGACCTCGTCACAGCAGGACTTACAGTACAGACTTCGACGAACAACCCGACAACTATCCCACCTTGAAGTATAGTATCAGCAATGCTACTGAAGCAGGACTGAAGCAACTACACATTAAACGGCTCATTGTTGAGTCACAACGATACAAAAAGATTAGAGCAGCTCATGTCAGTCATCTTGCAACTGGACCTTTTGGTGTGGCAAAGGTTGGATAAGCGTTACAGTTCTTCAGAGGCTATCATAGCCTCTCTTAGCCAGGCGGGACAATTTCCTGCAAAAAGTGAAGGTTGCTTAGCAGGCCTCAGTTTCCTCGACACAGCTAGAGGCATAAACCATGCACCATTCCAATCAATGTTGACAGGTTTACAGCAAAGCCATGAGAAGCTAAGGCTCCTCTTCCGTCAATGAAATACTGTGTACGTGAACACATAGCGAGGGCAGAAGAGACATAGCATGGCTCCACCAGGGTGGGTTAGTGAGGTAACGTTGAAATCTAGCGTTTGTTGTGAAATTGTGGTAGAACTTGGTGAGGCGATCAAAACAGTTGTAGCAACGGCAATTGGTTTAACACTGTCCAAGAGTTTCAAAATTAACCAGAGGTCTACGCCCAATAGGAGGCAACAATTGTTAACGCTTCCCAATGGAGCGTGGCCAGATCTTATTCATGAACTGAATTTTGAATCTGGTTACCAGGCTAGAAGACACATAGAGCACACATGCTTTCATATTCTGCAACAGAATGCCCTATGAGTGAACATATACTCTGTATTTATTATTTAGAAATCATATTTCTGCCATATTATTTGCTACACCTTGTTCTAATTGTCTGCTTCAGGTGTAGAGATTGGCTTGTGAAGTCTTTTGCAAACTACTAACCAAACATTTGACTGACAATAAATTGTACCCAACTCAGAATGTTGTCAGTCAAATCGGATTTGGCTGCATATGACGATTCGACAATTTTGTTATTTTTTTCCATATAGCCTACAGTACAGGGTTCCCACTTAAATCGAAAACAGGTCAGAACAATGTCTGTGTAAAAGGAACAAACAGACAAACAAGAGTTTTTGTCTTGTAACGACAGTGTCATCCCCGGCTTCGCCGGAACAATCACCCTAATTATTGTGATACAACTCACCTGGTGCTGTTTAGTAACCCCTATTCATACTCCTGTGTTTATTCCCTTGAATTGAATTTACCTGCTGGAGGCTAGACCCCTGTGTCTTGATATAGTTTGCATGTTTAAGTCTAGACACGTGAGTGTGTTGTTAGCAGTTTAAGTTTTGCATTAAATGATCATTCTTTTGAACTCGTTTAGCGAGTGTGTTCCTACATCGATGTGACAGCCAGCTTTTGCGCCGGCCTGTATCTCCTTTGTTTGATGTCAGAGTGTGCACCGTTATGCGTTGTTAACTCATAGCGTGTATGTTTTTCACATTCTTGAAAGCATGCAATTTTATTTGCATGTGAATGGAGTTTATTATTTTTTTTAAACAGTGCTGTATGGATTGGACAGGATTGTTTTTACATGTACCTGTGGACTAGGCCTTAAGATGTCTCTCTAATTCAACGAATCTGATTCAAATGACATTCACATGATTCAATACAGATACCAGTATTTACTGTGCTGTTGATTCAGACTGCATACCACTAAGTCACAGTAGCAAGGGTCTTGATTACTGTATATTATCATTTATAAGATACCTTTATCCATGAGAGTTACAGTGAGTACAGTTACTAGCTCCATAATTATTCTAGGGCAGGCATGGTTAAGCATCTTGCTCAAGGATGCTTACAGGTAAACCAGACATGTTGTGGAAGGAACCATGACAACGGGACTTTACTGAAATGACTGTATATGTTGCCCATCTCACAAAATGCTGTACTATCCCCTTTAGAATATATGTCTGAAAACACATCTTTTTAATCTGAAAGAGGACCGGGATGTAAGCAAAGATGAAGAAATGGCAGAGTTAAATCAACTGATCGATATAGCAACAGATGTGGACATAAGTAACATACACGATGAATACAGTGGTAATAACCTGGCTGATTTACAAAATATCTAAATAAATAAAACAATATATTGTCACTAGGATAATTTCAAACATTTGCTTAAATAGTTACATGTATAGACTAAAGGTAGTTTTCACAGATATGGAGTCAGCCTATAGTCTTAGATATACAGTAAAGCTATTTTCCAATAGAGATTTTCATAGATTTTTCTTTAGGCCTTGGATTTAATCCATGTCTGTGAAACTGGCCATAAATGTATTGGAACATAATTTCAGTTATTATAATTGCATACTATAAGTATATATTGCTTTAATATAATTTAATGTATAATCATGCCTGCATTCCAGGTCAAACAGCCCTTCATGTTGCCATTGAGAGGAGGAGTGAACATTTTGTTGGTAAATTGCTTGAAAAAGGAGCAAACATCCATGCCAAAGCCTGTGGAAAGTTTTTCCAGCCTACTGGTGGAAACAGATTCTACTTTGGTGAGTTAGATTATCACATTTTTACTTTATGGTAAACAATGTTTTATGCATCTGGGCCCTATGTCACAATGCTCAGTTCACATGTTCAGGGTTCCTGATGGAGGTTTTAGTCCAGTGCGGCACTACATATGTCCACGCAGAACAATTTATGATGGAAAGGTTTTTATTTTTGTAGAGAAAACACAAAATACAGAAACCCTTACCTCATAACGGGTAATGCAGTAAGAGTATTAACAATTCTGTATCGTTAATATCATAGCCAATATATTTTGATGTGATGCAAAGGCAACATTGGTCCTGTCGTCTTGATTCGAATGTAGTCTAATAGGCTAATCTGTTTTCTGCGTTTTAGCAGGTAACTAGCTAGTGCGGTTGTGCACGCAGTATGCTAAATCTACACTAAACATTACATAAATAATCAGACTAGGCAATCTATGAATCTGACCCATTTATTGTTCTAATCACAAGCCACTGTGTAGAATAGGTCTACTTTGGTTGTGTTATGTAGCCTACAACACCACAGTTTGTGAGAGCTAACCTCAAATGTAATAATTATTCAAAATTAAATTAACAACTTTTAATTTAACTTGTCAATTAAAAAAGTAGAAAAGTCAAAAGGGATCAGATGGAATGTTAAAGATATAGGAAATTCACAAACACATTTTAACCCAATGCCTATTTAGATGGAACATAGTCTCTGGACATACCATTGCATTTATTATAGTCCCACTATTTACTGATTGTATAGTTTTCATTCTGACTCCTTTATATTTATCCATTATTCAAACAAGCTGTATTCATCTCTACCGAGAACAAAAATGCTTTGGTCCAGAGTAGTAGGCCTAGATCTATAGTATGTGAACTGAACATCAATGTTACATACAGTAGCATAATACATTTCCTGAAAACATGTGCTGTAGTTAAATGTATTCTCTTAATTGTTCTTCCGGGATATGAAAGCACATTCAGATAAGAGGACAGATAAGTTGGTAAATTACTCAATGAGCAAGCAGGCCCACGTAGCGATCAATAACAACTGCTCTCTCTCTCTCGTGGCCCTAAAAGCTAGCACTTACATTCCTAAAAAGGCAGTAGTGTCAATCATACATTTTAACACATATCTTTTTCTCTTTACCTTCTCATTGTGTTTTTAAGCAGTTTGCAAACTCAGACCTTAATCCCAGACCAGCATTTTTCCAAACATTTTGAATTTCAATCACAAAAGCATTGCTCCTTGCACTTGCTTTGCGGTCTGGTTGCACTGTCCATCTGGTTGCACAGTCCAAGTCATTGTTGATGTCATTAAAACAATCGATGGTCCATCTGTGCCTTCCTCATGAGCAAGCAGGGCCAGCAATATACTGTAGATGGGCCATTTAATCAAACTTTTGGTATTAAAGGTAATTAAAGAAGATGCTTAATTAACCACGTCTTTTTCCAAATTGTGCCATTAGAGTACTGTAGTATCTTTGTACTATAAACATCTGTGCTGTACATTTTTCATTTCTGTATTTCTTTTGGGAAGCATGATTGGGCATGTAATCCCTCTCTGAAGCACTTTGTGCTGCAATTCCTGAATGTAAAGTGCTATACAAACAAAGTTATAAATTATATTATCTTACTAGCTTTGCAAGCAGCAAAAGTTTAATTGTTTTTGTTATGTATGTTACATTTGGTCTTCTAATGCTACTTAATTGGCTACACTCACTTTCTACATGTTCCAAGGATGGCTTAACAACCTAACTTAAAGGGGAAGTGATCTGAGAATACACTTAAAGTCAGGGGCCAGTCTTTATCTAAAAACGTGCCTGGTGCTCTGGGGCCGCCCGATACCACGGAGCCGATTCAGGGGTAGAAGCAACGTAGAGACTCCCTTTCCATCCTATGGACCCACCACTCGTGGGAGGAACCGTGGGTGTCGGGTGCGCTGTCACATGGGTGGCAGTGAAAGTCAGGGGCCTCGACGGACCAGAACCGGGCAGCAGAAGCTGGCTCTGGGGCACACCTCGCTGTGGGGGAAGGAGCCAGAACTTGTGCGGGAGGTGGAGCGCTAACATTTAGATCTGGTGGGGCTTACCTCTACGCACAGTCTTGGTTCTGGAACCATTCTCCTGGATAGGGGATGGACTTTATTCTATTCTGGAGTTGCCCAGGGTGTGAGGCTGTGGTCTGAAGAAGGTCATAGGTGCCTCAAGGGGCGGTAACCCTCAAACATCATGTTGGACACCGGTGTTCAGGGAAGCCGTCGGACTGAAGAAGGAGGCCTGTCGGGATATGTTGTCCCGGAAGTCTCCGTAGGCGGTTACAGGGTACCGGCTGTAGCATCTGCCGTAGCAGAAGCAAAGGAGCGGGTGTGGGAGAAGTTCAGAGAAGCCATGGAGAAAGACTTTCGGTCGGCACCAGAGTGTTTCTGGAAAACCGTTCGCCACCTCAGGAGCGGGAAGCGGGGAACCATCCAGCTGTGCACAGTAAGGATGGGACACTGTTGACCTCAACTGAGGAGGTAATTGGGCGGTGGAAGGAAAACTTTGAGGAACTCCTGAATCCGACTGACACGCTCT